>JARACY010002859.1:0-38437 GCA_029255725.1 Scrobipalpa atriplicella
ATGATGGGTGACCGGGCGTCGCGACGCGTGCTTGCTATGTACTGTTCATGATGATGGACGGAGGCTTCTATGGTGCGCCGGGCTTCGATGCGATGGTTGTAGTGGGTAGCCGGCG
Source organism: Scrobipalpa atriplicella (assembly GCA_029255725.1). Lineage (NCBI taxonomy): Eukaryota > Metazoa > Arthropoda > Insecta > Lepidoptera > Gelechiidae > Scrobipalpa > Scrobipalpa atriplicella. Next base: position 116 of record JARACY010002859.1, read on the forward strand.
CTGTCGGTCGGTTGGCGCGGACCGGGGCTTCTATGTAGGGAGGTCGATGAACTCTCGTAGTTTCACTCGACGATTGCGAATTTCTTCTATGTAGCGAGTTTCGATGCCTGTGTGACTCGCTATCTTCACGGTGTCGATGGCGATGTTGGGAGGTACTCGGCGCGTTGAAAGGTCGCGGGTTCGACTCCCGGAACGATGAGTGACGATTGCGGTGGTGAAGTTGGTAGGTAGCTTCACTCGGCGGCGTGTTGGTGGCTCGCCGGTTCGATTCCCGATGCGATGTGTCACGACGATTTTCGATTGACGATGTTCGGTAGTGCGAATGCGAAGTAGCTTCACTCTTCAGTGGCTGTCGTTGGCTCGATTTCCGGTGACTTGATTTTCTGCGAGATCTTCTATTTCTACGTTTTCTATGTACACTATTTACAGATGACGGCGCGCCGGGACTTGCTGTTTGCTGTACACGGTGGGCGGCGCGCGTCTTGCTGTCTTGACTGTTGCGTAGCGAAGTATCTTCACTGCGCGCGGTGGATAGTGGGTTCGATTTTCTGTTCTTGCGTCTTCTTCGACGTTTTGATGACTGTGTGGCGCGCTCGACCGTGTGTGGGAGCGCGCGCTGTGACTGTGGGGTCGGTGATCTTCTCATCGGCGCGGGCGGTGTCACGTGGGTCCCTCGGACGATGTCGGTGCGTGGCTGCTTGCTGGCGTGCTCGGCTCCCGCCGGTGTAATGAGGCGTAGGCAATGCACACGGTGTCTGATGGGTGGCGCTCGAGCGCCGTGCAGTACCCAGCCAAACGGAGTGAGTGATGCGACGGGCTGGGAAGGCAATCCTTCTCTTTTTTCGATGATGTGAAGCAGGCGCACGTTGTCTTGGCCGATGATAATTTGCGGTGTGGCGGCTATCATTAGCTGCGCGGCAATGTCTTGTAGATGCTCGCAGCCGGCGAGGTCGCTCGCTGTGATTTTCTGTGGCGACAAGCGAATATTTTCGGCGGTGTTTGCTTCTATCTTGAAGGCTGTGGTCGATACGGTGGAGCCTATTTCGATGTCCACGCGCTGCGAATTGTCTTCTGTGATGTTGCTTAATAAGGCATCTATTTCCATGGGGTCGATGGGTCCCTCGGCGCCGATCTTCCTCGCGAGGGTGGCGTCGATGAGCGAGACTGTGGACCCGTCGTCGAGTAGGGCGTAGGTGTTGACTGTACCGCGGGGCCCGGACACGGTGACTGGTGCTATCTTCTGGTAGCCGTGCGGTCCTATTCTTGGTGTCCAGGCTGCACCTACGACTTCCTTCTTGTATCGCGGTGGCTCGACGTCGACCTCTTCCTTATTGACGGTGTTTGCGCTGTAAACGGCCTCGGTGCGGTCGAAGTGCAGCAACGGATGGTGCGTACGGTCGCAATCTCGCACGCTGCAGCGGCGCGGTTCGCAGGCGTGTTGCGCGGTGCGATGCTGAAGACATTTGAAGCACAGCGACTTCTCTTTTGCGATGTCCCATTTCTTCTGGATGTCCGCGGCGAAGAATTGTGGGCAGTCGCTGACGTTGCAGTGATCTAGCTTGTTGCACACGATGCACGATGATTGAATGCGGTGGGTGTCCGACGCGGAGTATGTTCTACGCGCGGCGGGTCGGTGAGCGGGCGCGGCGCCGATTTGGGCGCGCCGCGGTGCTGTCGATGTCGGTGTCGATTCGGTCCAATATTCGATGTTCTCCGGTTTGGCGTAGGGTGCACGGACTTGAGCTTCTTTCTTGATGAAATCGGCGAAGCGGGTTACGATCGGTGTGGCTGATGGCTGTGCTGCTTCGTGGAACCAGCTCTGTTGAAGCGCCGATGGTAGCTTCTCTATCGCAGCCTTCACGATGTCCCTGTTTGCTAAGTGATGACTATCTTCGACGGCCCGTATCATTGCTACAAGGTTTGTCACCTTGCCGGAGAAGGAGCAGATGTCTTGCGGTAAGTCGCGAACTCGTGGCAGATTCTTGAAGCGTTCTATCTCGGCGGATACTATAGCGTCGGGCCGGCCGTACTGTAGCTCCAAGGATTCCATAATGCTGTCCGGTGTGCAGTTCAGTATCACGGAGCCGCTGACGTATTCCTTCGCCGCTCCTTGGAGACTTTTTCGAAGCCGAGCGAGATTTTCCAGGTCACTGAAGTCGGCCGCTGTAGCGTAGTACGCGGCCCTGAAGTACAGCCACTCGATGTGCGACCCGGAAAAAACCGGCAACTCGATGATAGATGAGCGCTGCGGTCGATAGTTGCGGTTGCTCTCTATTACTTCTCGTGCTAAGTTGGCCACCTCCCTCACGATGGCCTCGGACTGCGCTCCTCCCGCCGGTGAAGACGATGAATGCGGTGCGGGCGCGGGCGCTTCAATAACCCTGTCGATGTAGGCCGCCGGCGCGGGTAACGGTGCGGTGGGGCGCGGCGTTGACTTTTCCATCGGTGGATAGTGTTGCTGTTGCTCGAAGGTGTGCCGACGAGCGTCATCAACCCACGCGGCGACTTGCTGTTGAGCCGGCAGCTCTTCATCGATGACTGTATGTGCATCTTCATCTTCTTGCAATAATTCTTCTTGACGCATAATTTCTATTTTCTTCTTTTGTAGGCGCATCTCTAATTCGATGAGCTTCTGTTCTTCTTTGTTGATTGCCAACTGCGAACGAAGTGTAGATGTCGAACGTATGGAGCGCGCGGGGCGGCGCGCGGGGTGCGGGGGGTCGACTCCCTCGGTGCGCGGGGGGAGGGGTACCTCCCGCGGTGCGGTGCGGTGGTCGCCGGCGTCGATGCTATTGCCGGTCGAATGTTCACGACGTACTGTAGCGGTGGCGACGGCGGGGCGCGCGGCAGAAGCGCCCACGCCGTCTATCGGTGCACGGGCCGGCGCCTGCTGCGACGTACCCGCTGCTGCGTCGGTCGGATTCTCGACGCTCTGTTGCACGGTGACGGACGAACGGAAAGATCCCTCGAAATCTTCCTCGATGCGGTCGGACGGTAGGTTCTCTGAGCCCATACGCGGGACTATCGGCAGTAACGGCGCGTCGTCGGGTGACGCGGGCGTGTCCCGCGGCGGGTCGGTAGCGAGCTGGCTTCGCGTGCGGACCATTGTTTCGCTTCCCTCGATGCACCGGTTCTTCTATTATCCGGCTCGAAGGACCAAAAAATGTACGGTACGGGCGTGCGATCGGGGGCCGATAGTCTGTGCGAAAACGCGAAACCGGTCCGCGCAAGGGATTGAGCCTTCTTACTGAAACCTATATACGTTAGTAAACTGAAACTGTAGATGGAGGCTCGCTCCCGGCGGAATAGACACGAACAGCTGCGGCGCTACGCGGCGCGGACGGACGGACGGACGAAGGACGTAGGCGCAGCGCAGCTTACGGACGGCGGACGGGCGTGGGGACGACGTACGGGGGCTCAGAGAATAAAACGCAGTATTTCTTCTGTGAAAATCGGGCTGGAACTGCTTGACCGCTTCTCTTCTCGGAGTTGTTCCCTCTTCGGGAGCTGTCGGACGACTGGCGTGCCGGGCGCCGTCACCCGGCCTATATTTATACTAAATCCGCCATATTGCGGGGTCGAAGGCCGCGCGCGCGGGGCGGGACGCGCGCGGGCCGTCGCGGTAAGAAGCGCGGGTGCGGGGGGAGGCTCGCCAATTGGAAACGGTAGCCATATTGGATTCCAATTGGAATGCTATTGGTCGGTTAGCGGAATCTAACCGGCTCTCGACATGAGTGTCGCGTATAGCGAACCGTTTGCTATACGCGCCTATTTGGTCAAGCGGTTCCAGTAGGAACTTTTATTTAAACTTTCTTACAAACGTATTAGATCGGTATGAAACTTAGATTCTAATAAGGTTACCTATGTGAATACCTATTAGACTACTATTTTACTATCTATTATCTGATAAGATTCTAACTACTATAGTGGACTGCATGACTATGACTGTATACAAATATTAAACTGTGTTCCTATGCTATCAAAGTGTCTGTATTACCTAACCCTAGTCTAAGTTGTGTACCTAACAGTAAAACAACAAAGGGAAATATCTTTATTTGACCTACCTATGACCTATGACTATACAAGAACGGACTTAGACGGAAAACTATAAAAACGGACTTAAATATTTTACATATCAAAATGGCCTATAACTAACTTAAGTATTTCACACTATACACGATCACTGTCACTATTTACTATCACGAACGAACACTATACACTCACTGTCAACTATTTACAGTCTTATCACTGATAACACTATCACTCAGCTGTTGAGGCCGGCTGTCCCGTACATTATTTTTAGATACAAAGTTAAGCCTATGGCATATTACTACATACGAGTTAAGAAATACCGTCCAAAAATAACCACCAATAGGTTCCCTAAAAATCAGAATAGAAACTTACGAAAACAACTCGCTCAACAATACAATACAGTATGTTTACGTACTTTATCCTTATCAGTTATCACTAGACGAGAACTCCTTATCTGGAGTAGGTATTGTACAAACACAACATAGATCTTCTGCAATTAATTGCATTTTTAATAAATATAATTGTGTACGTATTTTTACAGACTCCTGACTAAATCGAGCAACAGTTTGCGATTAGTGTACTATGCGTCACAGAACAGCCGCAAGCTTAGACCCGCTACCAACTTTTACTACAGGTTCACCAAGAATGACTCGGTAAATTTGATTAATTTTATTTACGAATATTGTGAATAAAGACTTAATTAGGATTCATCCCATGATATGATTGTTGTGAAACTCAGAGCAGAGGGCCTTAAAAGTTGTTTATCGTAAGGATTTTCAGGTACCTACATTTCTTCCACTGGAGTTTTCACTGGACTTCCGTGCTGGACCGGGAGCGATAGAAAAACATAGAATGTGCCAGCTGCACCTCCTCCTCGGCATGCTGTAAAAACCAGCTAAGGGATTCGAGGGTTTCAGTATATTGTAATTTAGGCGAAGGTCTGACAACCTGTCACTACAGCAATATACAGATTTTTCTTAAACAACCCTCAAAACATGTCAGACGTGGCGGAACGACCCAAGCACTTATATTAGACCCAAGCACGTTTGGGACGCTCTGCCTATCCCATTAGGGATAAAGGCGTGATTTATGTATGTATGTATGTATGAGTTTTCAAAAAAAAAGAACTAGTTTTTTTGTTTCTCATTTTAGGGAGCTTTACCTGACGAAATATCGTACAACCTCATCAACGAGGCATCAGTGGAAGAGCTGAACACGCGCTTGAAGGACTGCCAGGTGACGCACCGCAACTTCCGGCCCAACTTCGTGATGCGCGGGGCGAAGCCCTACGACGAGGACAACTGGAAGTTCGTCAAAATCGGAGACAATGTGTTCGAGATCATCAAACCATGCACCAGGTAAGCGCAAGGATTTGCCTATTAATAAACGGACAAAATTCGAAACAATACATGACTCTTTCCGGATTGCGTTTTGTCAAGGTGTAATGAGTTACTTCTAGTTTAATTGAATTTCTAACGCATTTGTCGCAGTCAACTGATGAAATTAGATGTTCAACCAAACAGCTAGCCCTTTTATTGAAAAACGCCATGAAGTCACACGTCTGGTTTTGTAATTGAATCTATTGATGCGCTCAATACATTCAACGCCTCAGCAAATAGCTTCATCTGACATGAAGGTAGGTAGACGTGTTATTTGATTTAGATTTCAGATTTAGATTTTTAAGAGAGTGCGTAACTTTTTTTTATCCAATTTCAGATGCATTTTGACGACAATTGATCCTGAGACAGGAGTCCGTAACACAAAAGCTGAACCACTAGAAACTTTAAAGAGGTAAATATGCAATATATAAAAGAAATAACTATAAGCAGACACTAACACATTACTATGTGCATGCATGCGGTCAACACATTATAAAAACACTCCTTATCTAAGAAGGGCAGGTCGCACGGTCACGGTTGATAACGGCTAGATTAGTAGAAAGTGTAAATGGCATTATTAAGTACATACAAGATGTAAGGGTCAGGTTCCCGAAATATTTATAGTGTATTCAGTTTACGTCTAACTGGATAGGCAGAATATCAAAGGGTCACAAAAAGCCGTTAAATACTGATTTAATATTGTTACACAGCTACCGTCAATATACTAACCCAGAGCAGCGCAGGACAGCTGGCGACACGCCTCGTATGGGACTGCAGATGGCACTGCGGTCCTCACCTGGAGGAAAAATCTCCCTCCAAGACGCTATCTACGTAGCCTAGACCTCCAGCCATTAAAAAGTAGAGTAGAGTATTCCTGGTGTCTGGCTGGCTTTAAATGTGTTTATGTCCGTTCCTTACTTGTTTAAGTCCCTACTGATCTATCGCCTCTGGGAAGAACGTAATTTCATCCTAGGATTTGTACGGACCTTTACTAATGTGACGAATGAGTACCGATTTCGTCATCATGACGAGGGTGCCCAAATGAATACGTACGCGGCAAACCCTACAAACTACAAATACATATTTATGCATTATATAATATAACCTATGATCGCTACGCAAAGTGTCCGTCCAAAATAACAATTCGTCAAGGGCGAATAACAACGTTGCTTCCCTATGTTTTATCACTCTATAACTATTAATTATCTTATCATTGTTTGTATTGCAGCTACCGTCAGATCGCGAACCCCGAGGAGCGCAAGGCGAGCGGCTCGAGCCCGCGCATGGGGATTCAGATGGCGCTGCGCTCGCCGCCCGGCGGACGAATCTCCATCAACGACGCCGTATACGTAGCTTAGAATTAGAGCCGTAGTTTTGGACGCTTAGGACGTTTGTGCACATATATGAATCCAATACATATCCATACGAAAAGTTTATTGGGAACTTATGGAAGAACAAGCTAAGCTGTCATACAATTACTAGGAAGGCCAAATCAAATTGGATACGGATACGGATAAGTGCACAAACGCTATAAGGCTATACTCGCATAGGCGACAAAACAGTTGCGCGTCATTCGGATATCTCTTGCACTCACAGTGCGGAAAAGAGAGATCCAAGTGCCAAACACAGATCCGATACTGTGCACTACTGTTTTATCGCCTGTGCGCGCATAGCCTTACCTATGGAAAGTACTACAAGTAACGTTAGGTCCGCGCTGAACGTTCTGCGCAGAATTTTCCGAAGATGTTTTGGTAGAAACGTGTCGTTTAGATTGAATTCGTGATTTAGAAATAATTATAATATAAGTCTTCCATTTTAAACGTAAGTGTATAACTTTTAAGTACATAATAAAAAAAATATAAACAACTATTTTACAAGAACTGTTCCTTATACATTTTAAAAGATTTTTATAAGAATATTTTGTAATCAACAAAACCTAATCCACCGTTATGTAAAATAAATCGGTCTTCCCAAAAAGCGTTTTCATATTAATAATAATTCTTCAGGAGATATCAAAACACAGCTTTACAAAGAAAGTCAAAATTAGTCTTATATTAATAATAAAGGCGTGTACATAATAATAACAAAGAAATGTTAAATGCGTACGATCTGCGCTGCGACAGCCTTCTGGTTGTCCTGGTTGTTGCGTACGAGCAGCCGCGCGAACGTGCCGCCGCCCATGCCCTTGCTCAGCCGCTCCGGGTTCACCACCAAGCTGCCGTGTACCTCCTAAAACAAAAATACAGGAATCATGAAAATATATACCCTATGTTATGGCTCCAACCCCGAATTGACTGTCACCGCGAAACTTCCTAAATCCATGACACCTTACTATTTAAACATGAAACTTTTAATTGATTTATGGATAGATTATCACTATTTTAGAGACTTTTCATTGTAACTTTGTCGAATTATCCTTTCTTTCCAGAGAAATAATTTTTTGAAACATGATTTATTCTAAAAGGTCGTAAGTCTAATAGTTTGTCCGTGTGTAACTTTTCCCTTTGCCAAGAACCTTGTGCCAAGAACAAAAAAAAAAGTGACAACTTGATTGATTGTCAGTTTTTTTCGTATGCATAGGTAATAGGCAAAGGATGTTGTGACAGAAAACCGAACTCTGTCCAAAAAATCATTTTTTAAATAACTCAAAAAATATTGTATTAAAAAATCCAAAAAAATATATACCGTGTTACGTATCACAAAATCTTCGAAACTGTATATTTATTTCAGTACCTAATGAAAAATGAGGTCTTGTGGACAATCAAAACGCGGTGTGGCATTGGAAAAAACCATAAACCGTTCTGAGGACTATTTGATGCAACCACAACCCAGCGAATACACAAGGGCTTTTAATAAGATACGGTATTAACCTCGTCCTAAACTTTTAGTAATTAACAGTGCCGCATCGGTAGTAGGGACAACTCCAGCTGATCCGCCGCAGAATGGGTAGTAGCACTGTTGTGATATCATGTTACTGCCCTGCCATTCGGACTATCCTTTGCTCTGACTGTAGCTACGTGCCTTGAAGAAGAACCGGAAGCATAGATGATACAGACAATATTAGGGCATAGATTGGCAACTCCGTTTTCACTTTGATGAAAGAGTCGAAGTAGTAAATTACCTGTGCACTAGATGGCGCGCTAAGGTTTACGTTAAATCCGCTAGGCGGCAGTGGTGTAAATTCTTATAATATTAGTAAAATAGAAACTTTTACTTAGTTACCGCAGTGAAATGAAACCACGAAAACTAACAGTTAAAAATGGGTACCTATGGTAAAAATAAAACAACGAAAATGATAATATTAGAAATAACAAATCAAAAATTTCATCCGCCGACAGGATTTGAACCCACGTCTTTGGAAAACCGGCCCAACGCTTTAACCATCTAAGCTACATCGTCTTAGTTTTGAGCGGTGAAATTAGTGATCTGTTATTTCTTACTCGGCGGATGAAATTTTTGATTTGTTATTTCTAATATTATTTAGAAATAATATAGCACTGTGAGTGCAAAAAATCTATAATAAAACGAGAATGATTTTTCAACTTTATATATATTGAATTAATCATAATTGCATCAAGGCCATCTAGAGGCAAAGTAATGAACTAGGTGTACCAAGTTACATCATGTTCTTATCCTGTGGATAGATGGCGCTAGACGTGAAGATTTTTATGCCGACACTGGGTTCTATGAGAGATTCATACCCCTGACCGGAAGTTTTCCCGGGTAGTATAACAATGTGCGGCGTGGCGGTTACTTGAGCGTGCGCCGTTCACAGCGCTGCGTCGGTATTCGGTAGGGAAGGGACCACTCCAGCTAACCCGCGCGTAGCACTGCTAGGATATCATTATTACTGTCCTGCCATTCTGACTAAGTTGTGCATCTGATTTAGCTACATACTTTGAGAAAGAACCGGAAGTTCCCGGGCAGAATAACAACGTGCGGCGTGGCGGGCATTTGCGCGTGCGCCGCCCACAGCGCCGCGTCTGTAGAGACCACTCCAGCTGACCCGCCGCAAACTGGGTAGTAGCACTGCTGTGATACCATTTTATTGTCCTGCCATTCGGACTAAGTTGTGCACCGGACTCTACTACGTACCTTGAGGAAGAACCGGAAATTCCCGGGCAGTATAACAACGTGTGGCGTGGCGGGTATCTGCGCGTGCGCCGCCCACAGCGCCGCGTCGGTAGGGACCACTCCAGCTGACCCGCCGCAGACTGGATAGTAGCACTGCTGAGATAGCACGTGTCCAGCCATGCGGGATAACTTGTCGCCGCCGCAACCTCTGCAATCAAAACGAAACACTAGAAAAGCCTACGTTAATGTTTGATTACAATCTTTACATATTTTATGATTAAGTTATGTACTATGTAAGAAAATTAACTAGTACTATTCTATAAAACGAAACGAACGGTAGTAAGCCTCCCATTTTACAACTACGTTCCCACCGAAGCCCATCGCCAGCCAAGTTTAAGCTTACTGTGTTCCATCAATGTGTAAGAGTGCCAGTGCCTTCAAGGCTTCCGAGAGAACTCATTCTAACGTTGACTCCGTCTCGGTTCACCACCAATCTAGCTGGACTAGAATAAGACTAGATAAAAATAGAAGTACTCACAAAGAGATTTCTTCCTGGCTGATATGCATAAGCACATCAGTACTGGTCACTCCCACTAAAACCCCGTTGATATTCAGTGTGCTGGGATCCGGTATGAACTGGATGTTGTTGTGTTTCTTTCGCGTGAAGTAAGGCGGTGTCGGGTAGATGTTGATGTGGAATGCGTCCTTCAGGCTCGACGCTATGAAGATCTTTGTGAATGGGCTGCGGAAAAAATACGGTAGTGAGATACTATACTGCGACTGATGTATCAAGATATGTATTTGTCAGAGTAAAATTGTAACAACTGTTAGTTTACAAACTTACTCATCAGTTTATAAACTTTCGGTAGGTTAGGTTAGGTTATAAATTTCCTAAGATAGAATATAATCTAACGGTTTATGCAATGTTACGGTAACACATATATAATCTGTCACAGACAAGACAATAGATGTCGATGAAAGACATAAGGGATTAAGCCTTTTTAAATTAATCTACTTCCTAGTAGTACACCCCAACAAGAAAAGTTTGCCTTTGTATAAATTCACTAGCGGCCTCCATCCTTCCACCAGATTCTGGCATAGAGTATATAGCTTGCGGAGTTTGTCGATGTGTCGAAATGTCAGTTTTTCGATAACTTACTACATAATCGTCAACTCCATCTCGTCTGGTACACCTCGGACCAAAATGAGATTCAAGAGAAGACCCGTTCTTTTGACTGAAATATCAAAAAATATCTATGATTATGATTTATGACTCACCAAGTAGTGTTAAGTTCTCCTAAACTATCAACGAGCTTCTCAAAGAAGGCTTTATAAGTCTCCGCCATGGAGTTATCCTTGACTTTAGCATGGTCTGCATCAAGGAAGGGTCCGGTGAGGATGACCACGTGCGGCCGCTGCTGGGTGATGTAGACCACCAGGTCCTTGAGCGGCTCGAAGGCCAGGTTGTCAGAAGTGGTATACGGGCCTGCCGCTACTACCAGGGAGATGGTTCCTGTGGAAGACAGTTGGTCTAAAAATAAGATAATCATTGCAGTCGCATATAAATAAATCGGTCCTGCGCCTAATTTCTCTTTGGTCGTATCAGTCAGTTTTTCCCATCAGAATAAAAAATTGAAGGCACAGGGGTGTGTGTTGCGCAAAACGTCAAGCACTGAAAACTAAGTCCAGCGCAGATAGAGAGATCTTTGGTTGAGAGATGGGCCATCGTCATCAAAATTCGGTTGGGATGACTATTATTATTATAGTGATATGACTGACCTCTCAACGTGTTCATCATATCGCCGGCGTGGTCAGGGGGCGGTCGCGCGGCGTCGGTGAATATCTCTTGAGCAATGAACTTGTCCCCGCGAGGGTTGGTGCCACGCGCCACCACCACTTGCCCCGGAAACAGGGAGTACTGCTTTAAACTGATTAAAAACAAAAGTTTGTTTGATAATTAATGTGTTTTTTATTTTTGCATCTGATTGGAAATTATTGCAATATTTTTTGTTAAGGTTTAGTTAAGTCGTGCTAGTGCAGTAAAGCAGCCCAAAAAAGACCGTATCCTGTACGAACTTGGGAGCGGTCGTATAACCGCAAGCAGCAGCCAAGCTGTTAGATCGTCTATTCACACCTGTGAATATCCATGGGCACGGCTTGGCTGAGCGACTGCATTCACCACACACCAATACTTCTGTCTGCAAGAAGTGAAAAAGTAGCAAGTATGGTCGCCTAGTCACACGTACTTGTCAATATCCATGGGCACGGCTTGGCTGAGCGACTCCTGCCACGTGCCCTGCAGCACCACGCACTTGGAGTTGAGCCGGGCGTCCGCGTCGCACTCGATACGACCGCACACAAACACTTCTGTCTGGTAATTGACAATAACATTAAGTTCGGTGGATATATTCCCGTATTACCCGTGCAAAAGGAGCAAGTTACAGGGAAGAAACTTCGTTCAACCGATAATTTAGGCAGGTACCTACTCGACTTATACTACAGACAAATTTTAGGGTATAAATCACCTTTAAGCTATTTATTCCTAATCGTAATACCTACCTATAGTCGCCACCGCCAAAGACAACTGTTCACACTCCTCAGTTGAGACCTGTTGGGTTAGGAATCAAATAAAATTACCATCAAAAGAAACTGAAGTTGGATTCTCTTTCTATCTTTTGTTGCTTTGCTGCTATATGTGGAGGCTGTAGTAGATTATGGTGATGTTTCCTTATCATGGGGAGGATGAGAACCATACATTTATTTGCCAGCAAAGACGTCTAGAGACAAAATGATATCTATACCTGCGCTTTATGTCGAACTGAAACAGTTTCTTTAATGTCTGCCTTCTTCATGATGCACTGAGATACGTAGCGGATGTGGTTGTCATAGGTACTCGCTTTTTCATGGAGTAGTTCAAAACCAATCCTGTAAAAAATATGGTACACTCAACATATGAATATGAACATACCGTGTGTAAGGGACAGCTTCCCGCAAACTGATAGGGGTTGCTCAGTCAACGAGACTGAATAACTTACGCCAGGCTTTTCAGGAATTAAAAAAAAATGCTTTTCCCATACAAAATGACCACCTCGATCTGACAATTTGTATGGAAAAAAAAAATCTCATTTCCTGGTAAAAGTTGTTCAGTTTCATTAACGCAACCCCTATCAGTTTGCAGTAAGCTGTCCCTTACACCCGGTATAAATCGCGCTAGTGTGACATTACTTTTTTATACACACATACATACATATAATCACGCCTTTATCCCTAATGGGGTAAGCAGAGCGAAAACGACCTAAACAAAGGTCGTTCCGCCACGTCTGACAAGTTTTGAGGGTAATTCCAGATAGATCTGCATATTGCTATAGTGACGGGTTGTCAGCCCATCGCCTAAATTACAATACTGAAACCCTCAGATCCCTTAGCTGATTTTTACAGCATGCCCGGGAGGAGATGCAGCTGGCACATTCTATGTTTTTCTATCACTCCCAGTCCAGCATGGAAGATTTTTTATCACCATGTAAATAAATACGTTTTCAACACTCTAACTTGTCCGACATGGTGAAAACTCCTATTAATGTGGTTGTTGACGGTCTGCCTACTACGCAAGGGATATAGGCGTGACTGTAAAAAAGGTATGTAAAAAAGGCAAAGTCTGGTCTGTACTTACTTAGCCTTTGTGTATATGTCTCCATCGTCGTTAGGTACTTGTATAATACTGAGGTTAAGGATGTCAGTGGGTCCGTTCGGCTTGGCTATCACTTCCAGAAGCTTCTCGTCGCCGTAGGAGAGCACCACCGTGCCCTGGTTTGTTCTTGATGTGTATTTGGCGGAATGATTACTGGAATACAATATAATTGCTTATTTTAGCAGAGAGCATTGCTGCCATGGAGATAACTAAGATAAAAATCATTAGATGTTTTTTTTAGTTGATATCCATCCTCCCCTAAATTAGGAAGCTGCCTTTACCCCTCTCTAAAATAGCCTTCCAATGCCTTCAATGATTCTGTATAAAATTCAAAAAATCTTGCCCTTGTATGAAACTTACATGGTGGGTGAGTATGTAGCTGGACACAGCTCATTCTGTGCTGGGGTTGTTTCTTCTTTCACTTTTGGCCTCTGAAATTTTAATTTATTAATTACAGCCACCACAATTAACAGAATACTTATAAAAAAAAATATGGCTATTTTTATAATATTTACTGTATTAGGAAAACAAAATTTTACAAGGTCTTGTATTTACCGATTCTAAAGGTCTCCTAAATGAGGAATGTATTTCTGCAATATGTTGCTGCAATCAGTGGCTGCAATACGGTCAACTATTGCGCGGTCATACATATGGCCGTTGGCCAGGACATTACTCTGGCAGGTGAGAAGAAATATGGCCTAACTGGAACATTTCATAGTATGGCTGGTATTACTTGCAATGGTTGCTTGCTTAACTAAAATAAAACCATACCTATGATTTTCTGTCTTGATTATGAGTGAACAGAAAGAGATGGCAGTAAATACTGACTTATTATAATCCTCTCATCAAAATCATGACATGATAAAATAAATTCCAACCAACAAGTCAGTTAAAAACCTTCCTCTTGAATCACTTTATCCATTAAAAAAAACCGCACCAAAATCCGTAGCATAGGTTTAAAGATATAAGCATACATACAGACAGGGTAAGCGACTTTGTTTTATACTATGTAAGGACAAGAAAGGATAAAGTAATAAAATTTTTAAAACATAAAAAATGCTTATAATACAAAAATAAAACTAATCACTATAATATTTGAAGCCTCTTAAAAATCTACTGACAGGCACAATTTACACATCCACAACTACAGTGGCCGTGGCGAGTTAAGTTCGGAGTGAGTGAGAGGTATGTTGCCAGGTACGGAGGTGAGGGGGAAAGGTAGGTTGATCTACTTACTACAGAGGCAATGTAGTAAGTTGCACCTGAAATTGTGGACATCTAAATACAGTTGTATTTACTTTATTTTAATGAGTTGAGGATAAAAATCAACATTAAAACCAAATATTTTTACCACACACAAGGAATAGATTCAAAAATAGATGGAGCATTCCACAAAAAGTGTCCTGTACGTACATGACACATTAATAGGTTTTTAATAAATAAGTAATTAAATTATCTTAATGGCATTTTCTTTCACATAATCTACAGCTCATAAATTGTTTACAGTTTTTGTGGAATGCCCCCTATTTGGTTTGTGAACGCCTAGCTAGATAACTGTACAATGCACATACAATCTAGCTGGTAAAAGGTTACAGTTCCACATTGAGGGTACATATAAAAACATGCTAGAAAAAAAAATTTACCTTCATGGAGGAGAATGAGTTGATGGCTGCAGACGAGTATGGATCTAGTCATGAATTGTAACCAACATGAACCAGAAGCAAACTCGCCCACAAATATCATCAAACAAAACAAAATCCAAGCATTTCCAACTTCTAAACATAATTATGCAGGCTCTTTATTAAATGGCAAACAAATATTCTTCTTCCAGCTTTGATATGAAGAGTGAACTAAATGCACTCAATGAGTGTAGATCTAGTCACAGCTGAACAATGTAAATCTAGACTTACACCCACTGAGCACAAATAGACTGGCTTCTATTACAGTTACAGGAACATGAAGGTGCTTGCTAAGCTAAAACACAAAAAAAATAACACAAAAACAAAACATAAGGTAAAGTTGTTTCAACACTACGAAGTTCATAACCTAAAAATATTGAATACTGCTCTTACCTTGGGAGTTGTTGCCATGTAATTTGACAGGACATCATTATCTGGCCTGATAATTAAGGTTTATTATCAAAACACAACATAACCTGTAAATCTTTTCCTAACAGATAATTGCATAAAAAAACATAGTAGCCAATATGTCATGTAATCATGTAACATGTATTATAGTAATTACGGTTGCAAATTTAAGCCTCACACAATCAAATTGTGAAAATGTAGCACGAAATACGTACAGTTGTAACAATAGGACACGTGTAAATTGCGTTTAGAAAGGATACTGAGTGGAAACAGGAGCGCCGTAAACCTTCAAACTCGAGCCGGCAGTAGATCTAACCGCATCTTTGGCGGGCGCATTGAGGCGACTCGCAGCCCGCTTGGAAAATTCCTTTCTCGCAAGTAAATCTAGGTTTTCGAGGTCCGGCGCAGCGCCATTCAAGTTTGTTAAGCTGAATGCCATCCATTGTTCAGTAAAAGTTTCCGCGTCGACGTCGTTTTCTTCACACAAACGCACACCTTAGAAAATGGTAAGATTGATTAGTAGTGAAACAACCTTGAACATTCATTTTACGGTTGAAGATAGGCCGACAAAGACAACTTTCGAGTCTGTTGCCCTGCGATATGAAGAGAATTACAATAGCGGGCACTTATGACGAAGTACTCACATTTAGCTAATACTTCTTCAGACACTTCTATGCCTAATAGTTGAAATTGCTCAGTCACCGACTCCTCGGAAGCCATTTTCTCGGTAAAATAAAGAAGTGTGTGAAGCTGTGAAGCAAAAGACCGCCAATCAAAAAGTTTGCGTCAAAGTTAAGTTAATGTTGCCATTAATTGGTACTAAAATATCAGCAGATCCGACCCGATTTTAAAACATGGATGATGATTAGACAATGGTTGACAGAACATTGGCTTGGCAACATACATATTATTAAGTAAGAACACTAAGAACCCTGAATGGCCGGTCGGAGCGCCCGAAACAACTGTCGCTGTCGCACACTGGAGTGCGTTCAGACGGCCAGTATAAATTTTAAACCGTACGATATTTATATAACTCGTTCACTTAAAGAAACGATTTAAAAATGGCGTCCGCTCGCTTCGTGATTGGTCCACCTCGCATGCGTTCTCGCTCTACCTAATAGAGAGTGAGCAAGAACGCATGCGAGCGGCGGCCATTTATAAATCGTTTCTTTAAGTGAACGAGTTATACTAGCGGGTCGCACGTGCACCGAACGAAACTGTCAAAATTGCTACACATCGAAACCATTGACCAATGATAGACGTCATACACACACATACAAATTTGACAGCCGGCGAAATATTAGCACGCTCTCGAGGTAGCAAAATATTCGCCGCTGTCAGATAAAACTTCACTTCCGGTGCATCTCTGAACGGGCAGGATAAAAATTCGCCTAGTCGAAATTTCATCTGACAGGCGTCTCTGAACGGGTAGGATAATGCAGCGATTACATTACCCGTTCTGCCGGGCCGGTGAGCAGGGCCGGTACTAAGGGCGTTTTATTTACATTACCCGGCCGCCGTGTCCCTAACTCAGTCGTCATTCGAGTCAAATGCGAGTTTTCCTTGATGCTATTACCACGTATATATTGAAATCCCCTGGTTCGTACATACATAGTGTCTGTGCGAAAAGAGAACAGGCATGGAATTTGAGGGCGCGCATTTGTATTTAATTAACTGTCGCTTGGTCGTGTGAGGATTATGCCCTGGTCTTTAACAGTAACCTTCTACATTAAATTTTGGAGGTTTTAGGTCAAAGACCTAGGCATAAACCCCACGCAACCAGCCGTGGGTAAATTAATACAAAATGTACGCCCTCCAATTCTATGCCTGTTCTCTTTTCGCACAGACTCTACATACAAACACACCTTTATTCCTAATGGGCTATGCAGAGCGTCAAGGACCTAAACAAATATCTTTCCACCACGTCTATCAAGTTTTGAGGGGTATTTCAGAAAGATCTGTCTGTATATATTACTATACTATAGTAACTGGTTGTTAGGTGATGGACCTAAATAATAATACACTGAAACCCTCGATCGAACCCTTAGCTGGATTTCACTGTATATATTTTGTGCTATCCAATTAGTGCCATACCATAGTTCATCGGATCGGCCAGGGAAAAATCGTTACAAATCCGGCTAAATATGCAGTAATTTCTTTATGCTGACAACACAGGAATCTCGTGCAGTGGCACCATCTAGCGAACTGTAGAGTACTAAAAATTGTTTTTCTTTTATTCCAATTGACTGCCACTAGATGTCACTAGTTGTAAAATATAACGGTTTAGGTACAATTTTTCCTTCAACATGAAAATTAACAGTACTGAGCTACGAAGAATAAGGAGCAAAATAATCCTACCTAAAAAAAATATACAAAGACGATTTTTATGTAAATAAAATAATACTAAATGACAAAAATATTGTTTACAAATAATTTATTTTATTGATAATGATAACATATTATGTTCTTTGAACATGAATGTGAAATTTACAGGATGGCATTGACTGGACCTCGGCTGTTACCACACTGTTGATGCATAGGTTTGCCAGTCCACCCCTAATCAGTCCGCAGGTGTAGGCCACATACTGAAAGATAAATAAATTATACTTTACTCCAGATTTGAAAATTAATATCAAAGCAAGATGAAATTAAGCAGTAATAATATAAGCTGTGTACAGGACAGTGCCATCGCTGGCAAAGCCTGCACATGGTGGAACCTTGCGGACGGGTTGTGGAGAGCTCTTGGTCCGAGCTATTGAGACGATCAGGTGTTGTTTCAGTCTGATTTATTGAATGATATGATAGCTATTTTATTTATATTGATATTACGTTATACACACAATGATACAATTATTTATGTATTACGTCCATGTAACAAGCTAACTCAGCAGGTCATGCAGTTTTGTCAGAAAGCAGTTCGTTGACCGTCTATGACATGCTAAGTTAGCTGACTAAGATGGTTCGAGTTGGCTCGAACATGCTCCCACTTTCAAAAGAGAGAAGAGAACAGGATGTGTTGATAAGGCTGCTTTTATTTGAATGCTTGCAGTGGCGTGAAGTCCTCATCTCTCATATCGTGGTTGTAGTTGTTATCATCTTGATCAAAAAACTATGTATAGCATACGTATGTGCATATACGCTATACATGGGGTTGCATAGATTGCATGTGCATTCGTGAGTGATCAACAGGATCAGAAAAGAAGAAAATGCATGTCTATTCCGATTCACGTATATTTGAACACTGCATACAAAAAGTAAGGAAAAATGCAAGCGGCTACTGTTGGCCGTATGACAACGCAGCCTATCTAGGTTGCGATCAAAGTACGCTTCAGATGCGTGTATCTTATGAAATAATGAAAAAACATGTACATGCATTGTACAAGCTGATTATGTCATAAGTAAGTTACTTACTCTTGGGGCATATTCCAAATACTGATGACCATTTGAGAAGTTATTGAGAAACCGGAATGCATTATCTTGCAGCACATAAACACCCTGATGGTTTGTACGCAAATTGTCGATTTGTTTCTTGTAAATGCAGGTCCAGAAGTCAGTGCAGATAAATTTCATGGTGTCCAATTCATCTTTGAATCTCGGCCATTCTCTTGTAAGCCTCTCCATAATTTTGTAACCAGCAGCAAAACCTATGTATTCTACAACTGATAAATCAACTTCCTGAAAAATGAATTTAACGTTAGGTACATACCTAGATATTGAAATAAAATTATAATAATCAAACCAAGTTTACCTTTTTGTCATTTGTCTCCTTCGTTTGTTCTAAAGAGTAATTGATGATTTCAGAATGGAGCAAATCAAACACAATTTCGTCTGCCATTTCAAACTGATGAATATTTCTAATTTCAGCGAAATAAAAGGAAATAAATTGTAAATTTGTGATTTGTGTACAGACAGCAGAACAGTTTTTTTTTGTGATTTTTCATAATTTCAGGTCAAAGTAAACATGTAAAAAGAGACAGAAAATCAAATAACTCGTTTCGTTTTCGTTTGTCATCTCATCTCCTTTTAGCTTTTACTTGAAGAAATTTTTGAAACATAAAACTGCATTTTTGACATTTACTTGGTAGAATTCCAAAATGTATTGCCCTTATAATAAATTAAGATGTTTAAAGTAGAAATAAAGAAGGCACAATTAATGGCGTGTCGGGGGGCGACTCAAGCATGATAAAGTCATGCCAAACACGTAGGTACTCGCCACTTACTTGCCAATACTTGATGTTTTGGTTTTGTTTTGTTTTGTTTGATAAAATGTTGATGTGATGTGTGTGTGTGACAAAACGAAAGGTTGCTTTTACCTCTCTCAAATTGGTATTTATTATTATAATACTAGCGGGGTACAATAAGAAGTGCAATAAGGTATTTAGAATACATTCTACGAGCAGATTATTTGTTTTTTTTTTTTTGTTTTGGTAGTTTTTTCCCTCAATATTAGCAACTCATTAAAAAAAGTAAAAAATGCATATATAAATAAATAAATAAAGATGGCGGAATCTTAATTGTGCAGTGTTGATCCCATTGTAATTCAACATCTTGTGACCTATAATCCGTACTAGAAGTTTTTGAAATTGTGTCAAATAACAAGTGCATGTGATTTTATAGCAAATAGATTGCAGTGAATTGATTCTGGGTTATTTTAGTGCCATCGAAATGGATGTAAATATAGCAGAAATAAAAGATGGCGATCAGACGCAACCTTCTATTGACGAAGCGCCATCTGTTGTGGAAATTCCCAATGTAAAATTAGAGAGCAGTGGAAAAAAGAAGAGAAGACGCGGGAAATCCAAACGCAAGATTATGAAACCTTTTGTGAAAGCGCCGCCGCCGTGGCAAGACCGAAGGAAAAATGATAAAACAAAAAGAAACAACCGTTTCCGCAAAATTGTTCTAAATAAAACTCACGCACCTTTCAATAATAATCAGTTTTTAATGGAAATACATAAACCGGAACCAGATAAAAACTTCAATAAAACACCAGCGCGCACACGAGATTCTAGTTTCAGTATTGATTCAGAGGATAACTATTTTTTCTCTCTACCAGAGGATGAAGAAGAGTATTTAACAAAAGAGTTTTCTAGCGTTTACGAAGATGCTCAAAGTGAACGACTTTCAAATATGTCGAAAAATGAACTTATTCAGGAATATCTTTTACTTGAAGCAAAATATGATAATCTTATGAAAAGAACTGAACGTTCGAAACCAAGAAACGCGGAGGAGGACAAAGACATAGCAGATAAGGACGCGTCTTTAACAGATAAAGACAGTAGTATGATGACAGATAGAGATACTTCTGCAACATCCAATGAGTCAAGCACTCTGGATGAAGACAATATTGATGCAATAATGCGTCATGTAAAGGAGCAAGAAAACCAAATCCGTGAGTTACAAGTTGCTAATGAACAACTTAGGATTGAAAATGAAACCCTGAGGCAAAGGACACAAGGTTCTTCTAGTGAGGACTCAGAAAGTGACAGCTCAACTTCATCTGGCAGCAGCAGTAGCAGCAGCTCCAGTTGCAGCATGAGCCCCAAACCCGAACTGGAGACAGAAATTAATGGTGATTTGCCTGCAGTTACTCACAATGGCCAAAATGGTGTCTTGGATGACACTGAAACTACATACCCATTGGTCAATGGTTTTCATAGTCCTAATGAATAAGTATTAATTGTAAGGTATTAATATGAATAAGCTCACTATTAATTGCTTTAAGCATAAATAATCTAGATCCCATTTTTTAACAAGTATAATACAATGGCAGACTTATTTGTTGTATATCATCCAATAATTTTCGTCTTCATTTCACCCAACTCAGTATATTATTTCTTTGCATTTAGTTCCTTGCCTATACTTTTAGTAAATAAGTATCCTGTTATTGTACAAAATTATTCTAACACTGTAGAAATGTAACTGTGAGATTTAAACAAAATTAGAGTTAGAGATAAATTCTGTGATATCCCTGTGGATATTGGCACAGCGAATCAGCATCGCCATACAGAGGGGGAATGCTGCCAGTGTGCTGGGAACCATG
Organism: Scrobipalpa atriplicella; assembly: GCA_029255725.1. Lineage (NCBI taxonomy): Eukaryota > Metazoa > Arthropoda > Insecta > Lepidoptera > Gelechiidae > Scrobipalpa > Scrobipalpa atriplicella. The sequence continues at coordinate 21,419 of JARACY010002859.1, forward strand.
CCTCAGGGGGACGCCCTGGAGGCCATTTATTATTTATAGTTAGTGCGTAAGTTTTTATTGTATATACTTTTATTTTTTTGTGAATAAAATTTTTAAAAAGTAAAAATTGTAGTAATGATTTTAAGGTGTATTAAATAGATCTCACTTTTATATTATTACAGTGATATATTATTATGGCTTAGTAGTAAGTAAGCAAAATGATGTGTATGAATGAAGAGTTATAATTATTATGTATTTAAGTCATTTAAATATAGATAATTTTATGGTTATTGTTGCTTGTTATGTTTATGTATTATTTTTTTCAAACCAAATTGAATCTATTAAAATAGAAGTAGTTGTAGAAATTAAATGAAAAAATGTATCTATCTGTCTATGTATTACAGAACATTTTTAATTTGCTTAGCCATTAAATTATTAGATTAAGTAAGTTGAGTTTAAGAGATGGGAAGTGTGCAATGACTAAAATGCTAGGCATCAAGTAAACATTCCAAACATTATATATTACATACTACAGTAAATATTGAATAAATGAATACTTGCTGTTGTGTGACTTGACTACTGCTGGCTATTAGGGAAAAAAGCCCTCTATGAGTGGTAGATTGATAGCTTCCTGTCTCTTGGGCTTGTAATAAACCAGTGCCAAGAGGTGGCCTATTTGATAAAATACATACAATGAAAAGTTGTATTTAAAGAACTCTGTTACTGAAGAATTGATAAGTACCTAATATAAATAACAATTAAATTTATTGAGCAACAAAATCAAATCGGTCACATCAGGTTTCTTGTTATCAATAAATAATAGAATACCCATACATAATAATAACAGGGTTATTTTAGTTTCATAAAGTATAGTTCTAGCATTATACACTATTATTCTTGAAGTTTTACAGGGTCACAACACATGTGGATCCTTAAGTTGTTGCCTCTCTAGAGGCTATTTTATTATTTATTGTTTACAAACATTTGATAGGTAATGTGTTTTGGCCCAGTCAGTCTAGGACTACATTATTAAGCACACTGTAAGTTATGAGGATTATACACATTATCCAGATTAATGTTCATATTATTATGAGTCCTTTTTCTTTTTTACTTTCGATTCTGGAGCATTAGGATTTGTCCCTTTATAGAATTGCTTTAGCAAATCCATAGCTTTATCTGCCAATAAATTTCCTTGGAGTTTATAGCTATGCTCATAAAATTTGCTGACATTCAGAACGGTTGCTCCACCAAATCGGTCATTGGCACATCCATAAACTACTTCTTTTATGTTGAGGTTATGAAGAGCTGCTGCACACATAATACATGGTTCCACAGTAACATAAACAATGATGTCTTTGAAAAAGCTGTTATGATCAACACTGTTTGCTTGACAGTAAGTCATTGCAATATCAATACAGTTAATTTCAGCATGTCGCGTGGGATTGCGCGTGATGTTGACACTGTTTCTAGACTCTGCTACTATTGTACCATTGTAAATAAATACACATCCAACTGGAACTTCTTGTGCAATGAGGGCATCATTTGCCAACTCGAGTGCCCTATTCATGAAGTCTACCATTATCGTTTCCAACAAGCTTTTACACGTCCTTGCTCTGAGTGCACTTGGTTGTAGGGCAACGAGATTTTCAATGAGATTTAGTTGTTCCAGAAGAACATGTTAGTGTTATTCATAGGTTATGACTATTAAAAATTTAAAATCGATCAGTATTGCACAGTAGAACTGCAATGTTTGGTAAAGTTGTGCAACGTATACCTCACAATTCTGTATTTATTTTAAAAGTTACCACTCAACAAACACTAATCGCTTCAAATTCAAACTTCATTTCATTCGCAGATTACCTAGTATATATATTTCATTCATGTGATGCACAGGGCTGAGATGATTCAGGAGTGCGTTCAGACGACCCAGTATAAATGTTATACCGTACGAGTTTCATACTTCCGGGACGCACTGAACGTGCACTTTAGCCGCTGTCAGATAAAATTTCACTTCCGGTGCGTCTCTGAACGGGCAGGATAAAAATTAACCTGGTCGAAATTTCATCTGACAGGCGCCTCTGAACGGGCAGTATAATTTTTAACCAGGTTAAATTTCGATCGATCGAGCGGCTCTGAACGTACCCCAGATAGTATCCGTGATCGTGATCATTGCCAGTGTTGCCAACTTTCTAAATCAAAATTATCGGATTTTGCTCTTAAAATTATCGTACAATTATCGTACATTCATGTTTATCTTAATTTTGGTAAAATATGCAATAAAATTCACATTTTTTGGTTCTAGGGTGAATTTTAAATCAGTATTAAACTAATTTTTTTTCTGCCCTCAGTTAAAACAAGCAAACTATCTATATAAACTATAATAGTATACAAACAAAACTTGCTGCAAGCTAAGTGCAAGCAAACCAGTTTTTCTCACTTACTCCACTCATGAAAAAATGTGCTTAGTAAACTGTTAACTTAGCTAAAATACGTATTGTAAAAAGAGAAAGATGACTAAGATTTGTACGCTTTCAAGGCATATATGACTCACTTTTTGTTATTGACGTATGACGTTACATGAAATGAAAATGTCTTTCAAAATTATCGTATGAATTCAAAAAATATCGTACGTAGTAGTGAAATTATCGTACTATCGTACATAATTATTTTTTATCGTACTGCACCTCAAATTATCGTACAAATACGATAATTATCGTACGGTTGGCAACGCTGATCATTGCATTGATCGCGATCCAGGAGTGCGTTCACGCATGCACCTAGGGGAAACCGTTAGAGCGACTTTTAATCTGACAGCTCGCGTAAACCCCCGTTCATGCACGCACTTGCACCTGTCAGGATGAAATTTCCCCTGACAGGCGCTTCAAAACGGGGCTTTATCAACTGTCAAAGTGAAAAGTTCCCCTAACCTTGCGCTAACCGTGCGCCCGTGAACGTACCCGGTAGTGCGTTCACGCATGCACCTAGGGGAAACCGTTAGAGCGACTTTTAATCTGACAGCTCGCGTAAACCCCCGTTCATGCACGCACTTGCACCTGTCAGGATGAAATTTCCCCTGACAGGCGCTTCAAAACGGGGCTTTATCAACTGTCAAAGTGAAAAGTTCCCCTAACCTTGCGCTAACCGTGCGCCCGTGAACGTACCCCCGGATTGACCGTGTAACGTGTTGACAAAACTTCACATTACACGGTCAATCTGGATCGCGATCCGTTGATCGCGATCATGGATTTCCGTTACACGGTCAATCTGGATCGCGATCAATGATCACGTCACAGTCACAATCACAAGTAGTGTTGCCGATCGATAGTGCCCTATCGATTGTTTTCGCAATACTAAATAGTATCGATAGGTACGATAATATCTACACTATCGATTGTATCTTCAACCAACTTTTACACTCTGCCCTGACCTGAACTAGACTCTCTGACCTAGTTTTTGAGTGATACTATTGATAACCAACGATACAGTTTGTTCTATATCTGAGAACAATACTATCGTTAGTATCGATACTATCATTTTCTTATTTTAAAACGAACGATGCTATCGATAGTATCGTTGGTTATCAATACTATTGCTAAAGTTGTGCTATCGATAGGCCTATCGATTGTTTGTCAACACTAGTCACTAGTGTTGTTGCGATAGTAATAGTCTATCGATAGTATTGTGATACTATCGTGGCCTCGAAAATCAGTTACTTTTTCGATATTCCTATCGAAACTATCGACATTTCATGATACTATCGATAGTATCGATTGCATAAAATAAGTAATACTATTGTTAAACATCAATAGTATCGATACTATCGGCATAAAAACTATCAATAGTATCAATAGTATCGAAACTATCGATCGTTTTTATGCCGATAGTATCGATAGTATCGATACTATCGATAGTTTTGCCCTATCGATAGTTGAACATTTTACGATAGTATTGCTTGTTCTTTAACGGTAATGTACATGATGATTAAATAGTTCATCTATCCTTTTATTTTCATAACAAAAGTTATATATTTCATTATTTTAAGTTATTTAAGTATGTTATTTAAAAAATTTTGAACATGCTATATATTTGTGCCCCGGCGTTATCCTAGACGATAGTATCGAAATTACGTCGATAGTTACTGAATCAAAACTATCGATAGTATTGAACCGCGTAATAGTTTTTAGATAGTATCGACTATTTTTTCGGATCACTATCGATACTATCGATAGTATCGTTTTTAATACTATCGATATTATCGATACTATCGACAATTATCAAAAATATCGCCTACTTTTTACTATCGATACTATCGATAGTATTGCAGAATTTCGATATTTTCGATAGTACTATTCGCGCTATCGACTTTTTTTCAAGGACAACTATCGATAGTGAAACTATCGCTATTGCAACAACACTACTAGTCACAAGTTCATAGTTTTTTTTATAATACTCCCATTTGGGAAGGCAAAAAGCATTAGCCCATGCAACCTTTTAGGTCGGCATTGAATTGAAAGTGGAATACAATACGTACAATACAATCCATACATACCTACAGAATGTATTCCCATATTTCCAATCTCCAATGTTCAATAGACTTTAGCACGAATTTTTCATGTTCCCCGCGCAAAACTAGAGTTCGTTGGAATGCAAGTGTGGTGTGTGTGAAACCAAGCCAGTAACAAAGTAGTTCCAAAATTACTATTTATGTAGTTCTAAAATTTATTAATAACATCACAGATCAAATCAAAATAACAAAGTAGTTCCAAAATTACTATTTATGTAGTTCTAAAATTTATTAATAACATCACAGATCAAATCAAAATAGAGTTCTAAAATAAAATCTAACTGCACAATTACAAAATATGACATACCATTTTATGCTCATGTAGGTACAGAAATTGTTTGAATGCAAGAAAAGGTAGTTACTTTACCAATATCATTCTTAATACTCAAGAAGTCTAGTTGGTGCTCTGGTAATACTGCATGAGATTCAGATTTTTTAATATTTCCATGGCCTTTTGTTCCCAGTTGTTGTTGTTGACTGCTCTAGGGCTTGGGTGTGGCAAATAAAGAACCTGAAAAAGAAAAGTTGGATTAACTATACTATACCAAGGGTCTTAGCATCCTATACTATTATAAAAGTGAAAGTAGGGATGTTTATGACGCTTTCACGCAAAAACTACTCATCCGATCCTCATGAAACTTCGCACACATATAGGCTAGATCCTAGAATAGGTAATAGGCTACTTTTTTTTTTTAAACTGCGATTGCGCATACGCACGCACCCGCTAGTATACATATAAAATCAATGACCTAATATTGAAATACCTCCTTTATTTGTCTTTGATATGAATCTTAATGTTGGTTTTCTGAGTAAGCATAAAATTTACCTTGATAGAGCTTCCTGATAAACATTTTTGAATGGCTTTCTGTGCTCTGGTTTCGCAAAACTTTCCAATCGCCACAACTGTTTCCACTCCATACAGCTCTAGTACTTTTATAAAGACTGGATCACAAATACTAAATAGTTCTTGCATTTGTGTAGCCTAAAAATGTGCATATTTTGAGAGTTACAAACAAGATATAACATTTTTTTAATTTTATTTCTTTTTTATTATACTTATTTTTACTTTTAGGTATTATACTTCCATGCTGGACTGGGAGTGATAGAAAAACATAGAATGTGCCAGCTGCATCTCCTTCCGGGCATGCTGTAAAAACCAGTTAAGGGATTCGAGGGTTTCAGTGTATTTAATTTAGGCGATGGGCTGACAACCTGTCACTATAGCAATAAACATCTGTAATAACCCTCAAAACTTGTCCGACGTGGCGGAACAACCTTAGTTTATAATAGGTTGTTTTTACTCTGCCTACCCCGTTAGGGATAAAGGCGTGATTTTATCTTTTTTCTCAATAAGACCAAAATATTTTTATTAATAAGATAGATAAGATACTAACTTTGAAATCACCAGGAGTAAGATTGCAACCATTGCTCTTCATCCATTGCACTGGGATGTAATTGTAAACAAAGCTTGTTTCAAAGAACCTTTCAGGGGTTCCGCAGATAGCTCTGAAAAGTCCCCAGAACCGTTTCCCACTGACCTGAAATTTTGCATATTTACAAGTTAAAATAATATTTAATACCTCATTATTATTTTTTAATATTACTTGGCATATAACACGTACCAACAAAAGAAAAATTATTAAAATTTATACTTTTTACCACCTTGTATATAATTTAAGTTTTCTTAGATTTTAATTAGTTTTCTCAGATCATATTAGTTGTTCAGTTCTTTAAAATAAAATAATATTGCTTGTCTATAAAATCACTGGTAAAATACTATTTGAGTAGACCGACATAGAAAGTTAAGTAAAAAGTACCTCCGTTCTGGAACAATCAAAACCTTTAACTGGTCTAGAAGGGATTTCATAAGGAGGTTTATCAACAGGGCCTTCAATACCCAACCAGTCTCTCACTGAACTTATTTCACCAAAAGGTACCTGTAAATATTTTCAGAGTCAAGTTCAGGGCGTAGTTTAGGAGTTGAAGTATATTTGGGGCGCGAAAAAATTATAAAAAAATTAATAGAAAATAAATATATTTTTTGGGACTTAGAAGTATTTTTTCCATGGTGCCCAAGGGTTTTGAGAACATATTATAATAACAATTTTTATTTTTTTAATTATGTAGGTATGTATAAATAGTAATAGTAGTACTTACACCGGTCTGCGACATGCCCCATGGGCCAGGATTCATACCAAAATACATTATAGACTTCTTTGAGTTGCAATATTTTTTAATGTACATTTCAAAGGTTCGTCTCGCATATATGGTTGGATTATACACACATTCTACAGCTGACGGTAATTTCAGATTATCCAATGAATTATTTAATTCATCAATAATGTTTAGAAAGTCTTCACAAAGTTCCTCCGAATTCCCGGTATTTTTTGAGAGGTCTTGAGAGTTAGCTGGTAGTAGCTCAGTGTTAGTATTTACTTCTCTGGTAAAAAAAGTGGATACTACTTCAGACTCCATTGTCGCATTGATATTTAAGCACTTTTTTCTTAGCAATCAAAAATAAACAAGAAATGTAAATAAAAACACAACATAAAATTGACGTTTTTTTTTCGCGTTGGCGTCTATTTATGTATGTCAGAAAGAGATGGCGCTGTATGATATAATAATATAATATTTTCTCTTTCTTGCAAACTGTTGATGCTATAGTCGGTCCAATGTAGCTGTTTTATTATAGCTATCTCATTCACACCTGTGAAGTTTTTATATTTTTTACCCGTTGTCAAATTTTCAAGATTTGCGACGCAATTTGCGATTTCATTACAGTAGAGGTTAGTGTTGTTGCAATAGCGATAGTTTCACTATCGATAGTTGTCCTTGAAAAAAAGTCGATAGCGCGAATAGTACTATCGAAAATATCGAAATTCTGCAATACTATCGATACTAAAAAGTAGGCGATATTATTGATAATTTTCGATAGTATCGATACTATCGATAGTATCAAAAACGATACTATCGATACTATCGATAGTATCGATAGTGATCCGAAAAAATAGTCGATACTATCGATACTATCTAAAAACTATTACGCGGTTCAATACTATCGATAGTTTTGATCCAGTAACTATCGACGTAATTTCGATACTATCGTCTAGGATTGTTACTTCACCTAATCAGTAACGCCTTCAATATTTTTTAAATAACATACTTAAATAACTTAAAATAATGAAATATATAACTTTTGTTATGAAAATAAAAGGATAGATGAACTATTTAATCATCATGTACATTACCTTTAAAGAACAAGCAATACTATCGTAAAATGTTCAACTATCGATAGGGCAAAACTATCGATAGTATCGATAGTGTCGATACTATCGGCATAAAAACGATCGATAGTTTCGATACTATCGATACTATTGATAGTTTTTATGCCGATAGTATCGATAGTATCGATACTATTGTTGTTTAACAATAGTTTTGCTTATTTTATGCAATCGATACTATCGATAGTATCATGAAATGTCGATAGTTTCGATAGGAATATCGAAAAAGTAACTGATTTTCGAGGCCACGATAGTATCACAATACTATCGATAGACTATTACTATCGCAACAACACTAGTAGAGGTCCATGAATATTGCACATCGGCCAAGTAGAATGCTTGTGCAAGTAGCGTAGCAGTGGAATACCCAGCCCCCGTAGCATGCGGCCGCGATAAAGCCGTGATAGCCTTTTTATCACACATTTTATCGCATCTATCCGTCAAATTGTATGCAAGTTTGACAGATAGATGCGATATATTCGTTATCGCGCGACGGCATGCTACAGGGGCAGGTTTTCGAGTCAATGAACGAGCCGGCGAATCCTAATATCAGTTTTTAAATCGCCTAGTTACAGCTAGTAAGACTTTTTACATAGTTTCGAACCCACAAGAGCCCATGACTCAGACCAGACACTTAGACCATGGAACGGAGGCAGTTTTTAAAAGCTAAATTATTTTTCTAGTTTATCATGGAAAGATCAAAAAAACAATAGGTATTTAACTTAAAAAAAGCACCTTATATTTAATTTATACATCTATGTTTTAAATGGAATCACTGCACGGGTTCTGGTTGCTGTGTGAGAAGAAGGCCAAATCTCTTCTTGATTGTTATTCTCTGTCTGGAATATTTATCTTCCGGAGAAAACCGAGCTGAAAAAAATCAAACATTATAAGATAAGTTTAACATAGCCTAAAAGATCAATAAATTTTTGATAAGGTACATTTTATTTTGTACAATACATTATTAAATATTTTATTAAAACAAAATATAAGTAGGTATAGGTACTTAGTTTTGAAGTTAAGTAGGTATTAAAAGAACTAATCTGTTATTCTGTTTCATAGTAATGTTAGCCATACATCGAAGTTTTTGGACAGTTTAATAATATCAGAGGTAGTTCTAAAAATTGAGTTTCTTTAAAGCAGTAGGTACCTAGCTGATGTAGGTAGTGAATAAATACCTGGATGGGCTGATAACGTCGGCTTTCCAAACGGATCAATTGTCTGTAATAAACAAATAACGTAGGTAATTAACGAAGTGTGAAGTGTGAAAGGAGTCAGTATCAGTATCAGTAGAGAATAATACATGTGATGTGATGTGACTATTAGAGGTTAGAAAATGCTTTTCAGTGGAAGCATTTAAATTCTTACCGATAATGTATATTGTCTGTCACCATTTTCGTTTAAATAATATCTCAAATACATTTTGATTTTATGTGCGTTGAATTTTCCGATTAAATATGAATAAACGACAAAAACACACACCACACACCTCTCTCTCGCCAAGGAACAGTTTTTTTTTTTCTGATATGACATTCGTTTCGTTTTTTTTTTTTACTGGAATGGAATCTAGTTGTGTGGCAGGTAGTGTTGCCACAGCCCCTTTGGCGGTGTTCACATTGGGCTCCGCGCTATGCGGCGTAGCGCGTGATTGTCTATGGTTCCATTGTTTTCACTGGCACAGTGCGCCATACCCCGCGTGATTTTCATACAAACCGATGTACTTACAAAGAATGATACAGCTCCGTCCGTCGTCGCTCCGCGCTATGCCGCGGTGCGCTGTGCAGCTGCAGTGTGATAATGGCCATAGACATCGAAATATTCACAGAAGAGTAAATGGAGCTAGCGCTCCCCGACAGCGACTTTCTCTAATCAGTGGAAATCACAGTGGAAATATTTATAGCTGGGGTACGTTCAGAGCCGCTCGATCGATCGAAATTTAACCTGGTTAAAAATTATCCTGCCCGTTCAGAGGCGCCTGTCAGATGAAATTTCGACTAGGCGAATTTTTATCCTACCCGTTCAGAGATGCACCGGAAGTGAAGTTTTATCTGACAGTGGCGAAGATTTTGCTACCTCGAGAGCGTGCGAATATTTCGCCGGCTGTCAAATGTGTATGTGTGTGTATGTATGTATGACGTCTATCATTGGTCAATGGTTTCGATGTGTAGCAATTTTGACATGACAGTTTCGTTCGGTGCACGTTCAGTTCGGTGCACGTTCAGTGCGACCCGCTAGTATAATATCGTACGGTTTAAAATTTATACTGGCCGTCTGAACGCACTCCTGCCTGTGTCTGTGTCTCTGTGGGTGGTCAATTTTTGAGACATAAATAACTTGTTTCTATATCGAAAAATATTTAGAAAAAAAATAATGTCATATCAGACTTGTGACATTTCATTTGACGGTATCGGGTATCGGTAATGAATGTGTCCATGTCCATTCCATTGCTGCATTACTATCGTTAAAATAATTTATGTGCTTGTATAATGCCGCAATGCGTAACAAATTAACTTGCTGCACTTTGTATTTCCCGATTTATCATTTTGTTTTGCATGCACTTTGCATGCATGCCTACGAATAAAGGATAAATGCATGCAAATTTAATTCTGGCATGGCAGATGCAGACTGCAGTTGCAGTATTGTGCAAGGTTATGTGCTTATGCGAAAACGCTAGTTGATTAATTACTCAGTGCTTATGCGCACGTTGAATTCTTAACATAACTTGCATTTATTCACTGTTTATACTTGTGCTGTTTGGACTGCATTGAATTATTCCATTATTTGAAGAAAAAGTTATGAAATGTCTACCTTAAACGAAGAATTGGTTCGTAGTATTGTCAGCAAAGCCGGCGTACCAATTGTGTTTAGAGGATTCGTCAAGGACTGGCCATTGTGTGAGTGGGATATTGATAAATGGTGTTCAGCGTTTGGAGACAAGGAGATACCTTTCCGCTGTATGAAGAAGAACACTGTGAGTGATGAGCCCTGCTGGGAGAGGCGGTGTGATGGAAAAACTATAACTTTCAAGAACTTTGTAGATGGTTTATCAAACAACGAAGAGTGGATGTATTTTGACTATAAGTATTTGCATCAGTGGTTTAGTGGCGAATCCGATCTTTGTAAGGCAAGTCATAATCATAACTTTAACTATTTTAGAGACTAGCTAAGTTTCTTATTATAATAAAAAAAATGACTTGTACTAGTGACTTGTACTATTTTGCAATGCATTTATTAGTTGGATTTATATTTCATGTAATTTTTATCTCAATCTTCCATTGCTTGTTTTAGAAACTATCATGGAAGCAGTTTGGGTATGCGGGTAAAGGCCCAGGGGACAGCACTCTGTGGGTTGGAAGCAGCGGTGCACACACACCGTGCCACCAGGACACGTATGGAGTAAATATTGTTGCCCAGCTTCATGGAAAGTGAGCTTTATTCTTTTTATTAAAATTACTTTATTTACACATTTTCATACTTAGGTTTGCACAACCTGTAACTCATTAAAAAATATTTGTGTATTTATTTATTTTGAAATTCCCTATGTTTCAGGACCTTTCGTAAACAGGGAATTTAAAAATAATAAAACAATTTAAATCTGTTAAAAATAGTTTTATAAAGATTAATTTATTTATGTGATGTTTTATTGTTCAGGTATACAGTACTTTTATTGTAATTCTATAAATCAACTGTAAAATACACTATCCTAACTCCATTTCATTACTGTTTTGAGGACAGAATATGAGGTGTTATACTTATACATGACTACTTTAGCATTTTAATAAAACAATGCTATTTTTTATTTGTTTTAGAAAGCGATGGATTTTATTTCCTCCAGAGACAGGTGGTTTAAAACCCACAAGAGTGCCCTATGAAGAGTCCAGTGTTTATAGTGAATTGAATTTCTATTGTCCTGCCAACTTGGAAGCATTTAATGGTACATAAACTTAATTCTCAAATGAACACTCTCATCTGAAATCTACACTTTGTACAAAAAATGTTTAAAAAAATAATCTTTTCTAGTAATTATTTGGAAATAATAAATTCAACAGCAACAGGGTATCCACAGGGTATCCTGCAGTTAGTTAAGGTCAGACCGCAGCCTCACTAGAATGTAGCAGCGCGGCAACTGCATTTCAGGCATTTCATACATTTTTGACAACTTTGCTGCGCAGTTTCGCGCCGTCGCTGAAGTGCGGCATATTATATCTCATGCATTTCACGTGACGCGACAGCGTGCTGGCCGCTACGTTCTAGTGCGGTCTAATCTTACTGTACAGATTTTTGACAAAATTGTCTGTTTTTTATTGCTTGTAAATCATATTATGAAGAAAAAGTTTCTAAGGGTGCCTATTTATTTGCAGGCATATCAGGGGGTCGCTTAGTGGAGCTGAGTGCCGGTGACGCGCTGCTCGTGCCGCGCGGCTGGTGGCATTACGTGCAGAACATCGAGCAGCTCAACATATCACTCAACATCTGGCTACCCCACGTGAGTAGAGGCGTGACTCTAGCAGGCATATCGGGCGGACGGCTGAACTCGGATGGTCGAGTAGGGGACACGATGTTTGTGGACTAAGTACTTTTTTCATGCAGGAAAAATACTTCTTCCCACAGTAAAACTGATTTATTCACAATGAAAAGTACAAATATGGAAATTTCCAATTTTATTGAAATTTTATAACTTTAGTTGTTTAGATTCTATGTTGCAGTAACAATGAAAGTGTTGTTCTTATACACTAGTTTACTGTGTGTTGTTTGCTTGTAAAAGAACAAAAGATCTCAATTCTTACAAAAGAACTATGTTTATGTTTGTTTTCGTGTTGGTTTCACTTTTCCTGCCAACATTCTAAGATAGTTTTTTACTTATAAGACCAATCTTTCTGATTCCATAATATATTTTTCTATTTCAGGAAAAAGACAGTTCGGCTCAAGTATCCGAAGCACTCATCAAGATACTTGTTGCTCAAATCTGCAAAGATTTACCACAGGAAACCGCAAAACTTATAGTCAATCCAAATGAGGTTAGTATTTTATCATTTGAAGTTGGTAATTTTTATTTTAGTACACTAGTTAGGCAAGATCTATTCTTCCATTCTTGGTATAAATAAATTCAATATGCATACTTATTTCAAAAGTCATAAAACGGAACGGAAAGCCTTCATTGCTCTAAGGTCATATCATCCTTTTTCCTCAAGACTTTATTTTAAAATCATAATCATAAACTCACAGTGGAATCATCAACCTTTAGCTGTATCGCATGAAGATATCGGTCGTAAATTCAAATTATATTGCATTTTACAACTCATCTTCTTGCCAATGAGCCGAGTGAGGTCGCGGCCCGACGATATTGATGTCATGTTTATTTCTGAAACATTAACATCATTGTTTCTTTATCTTTACCATATAAGAAATTACGGTTATACTGCTATAATAGAAGTGTTTGTTTTGATCTGTTACATAGAATAATAAGTATCTGATAAATTACTTTCATTTAGAACATTCTCTGTTAAGTTGTAACTTAGTTGTAACATTTTTACAGATCAAATAAAACTTTGATAAACAGTCGGGTGCCAAGAGGTGCCACAGGTGTTTTTCGTGCTGTTTTTTTTTTAATGTTGTATAGAGGCAACTAAGCATACGACCCACCTGATGGCAAGCGACGCCGTAGCCGGCGTAGCCTAAAACACCTACATACTTATTAGCCCGGGCCCTAAGGGTCCTGACTATTCCCCTTTGTGAGCACTTTATGAAACTTTGCACAGATGATCATTAGGTAAAACCAAGTTGTTTTAGCCCGGTTACCCTCCGGTACCACCCCCCTAGGGGGAGGGGGGGTTGCTCGGAGAGCGCCTTCGCCGAGCGTTGGAAAAAAAAATCTACAAAATCCAAATAAGCTACTATGGCAATATTAGTATCGTTTTCGAGTAAATAAATGACGAGGAATTCATTTCTTAGCTTAAAATTGCAACTTTTATAAGTAAATTATCGAGAAATTATTAAAAATGTGAAAAAATTATGTATGTTTCTCAGGTTCAAAGACCTCTAGTTAAAAAAGGATTTATATTTAGGAATAAAAAAAAATACTATGAGAAAGCCTTATTCATCTTGTTTTTAAATATGTAGACATTATAATAGTTATTGTACAAATTAAACTAGAAAAAAAATAATAAACATTGCGCGGGAAACTGGATTCGCCGGCGGCGACCCGCGCCGTGCCGGCCGCTGTGGTCAATGACCCGGGAGAGAGGTGGGGGGCGGGATAAAAAAAAATACTATGAGAAAGCCTAATTCATTTAGTTTTCAAATATATATACATTATACATAGTTAATTATTCTACGAGTTATTAAAAAAATATATATTGTACAGGATGCGCCGCGCCACAATGATGCACAACTTACTTATTGGCATTTGCCACGGGTTTTGTAGCCCAAGTTGGTACCCAAAGGTTGTTGCTACTTTTAGTCCATCCCCATTCCTGGGATCGGGAATGTCTTGTTTGGGTGTGGTCAATTGGCACCAAATATGTACACCCTGATACATCGCACGTAACATGTGCTGATACAGTGCGTCTTCTGTTGGCGGAATGTTTTCGATTCGCCTATCTTTTTTGTAAATAATTCTCTTCGACACTGGTTAATTTTGGTGATATCACTGGATCTAAAATACATATACATTTTTCTTAGCTACTACTCATTTTTAAAATATGCTCGTTATCTATTTACTGATATTTAAGTCTTTTTTTATATCACTACACTCACCTGTCGTACATAGTTATTTATCCTCCTAAGGCCCAGCATTTAAAAACATCTTGTCAACTAATAGCCCATTGTGCATTTTAATGTACACAATATAAATAATGCTTCAGACCCAGATAATATTGTTCATATGATAACGTAAACGCTCAATGTACATTACAATGAACAAAGTATATTTTAGTGCATTATCCAAATTGTTGATGAATTGCCGCCTGCCGCCATATTTAAAAATGCTCCATTCTGATTGGTAGATTATATCAACCAATGTCAGCGGTCCTAGACCATAGAATATTTGTCAAAATTTTGCACACGTGGTGAAAATGGCGGACACGAGCAGAAGACGTAAGTTCAATCAATTATTTTCACGTAAATCTTGAGTAGATTCTTATTAAATTCTAGCTTGGTTTAAAGAGTGTTCAGTAGTTTACAGCAATCTGTTATTATTTTTAAATGAGCATGAGTATTTGTTTATTAATTTTCCATAATAAAAATATGTACATTTTAATGTACGTTGAGCGTTTCTGCGTAAAAAAAATATATTTTTTTGTTATAGGTCTTCTAAGACCTCGAGACCGCGAGATCGAAAATTGTCTTAATGAATCTGATAATTAAGACTCTTCTTTCGGATGAAGGCGTAGGGGATCCAGAATATGTTCCAGCGCGGAGGTCGCCGACCGTTAATAGTGAAAATGATAGCGATAGCTCTGAAAGCGAAGGCGAACATCATCACCTTAGCCTAGCCTCATCTTGTATCTCTCGGGGTCGGCTATCTAATCTAGGTAATTGAACGAGAGTACTGGTTTTTACACAGAGCAACTGCCATCTGACCTCCGCAACCCAGAAGGGAAACCAGACCCAATCCTTGACTAGGTCAGAGTTTTCAAGACGCCAATGCTTAGCACTGGCCTCTGACATGGCTTAACGACTAATATCTACGGCATTAAACGATATCAACTGGGACCAACAGCTTAACGAGCCTTCCGAAGCACGAAAAAAGCGCCGAATAATCGTACATATGAGAAAACCGAAATACACTTGGTGGGCTTCGAACCACGACCTCTCGTCAGGAGGCAGCGGCCCTATCCACTACACCATCAGGCTCTTGAAAGCGAAGACGAAACTGTTATAGTATATTTCAAGGCGTGGTCGTGGTCGTGGAAGAGGCACTCGGAGAACAAGGCAGGGACAAGGAAGAAGCAGACAGAGGGGGTTAAATACGGGAAGAGGAAGAGGAAGGGGGAGAGGTAGGAGTACAGGACAAGGGAGAAGACAAGAAGAAACAGAAGGAGAAAGCAAAGATGATTCGAACACTTTACCTGATGATGAGCAACTTCAAGTGGATCGGTGCCAGCTAGTAATTGGACTGTAAAATAATATAATTCGCTTTTTCCAACATCCTGGAATCAGTGTATATGCCAGGAGACAGTAGAGCATTGATAATTTTGCCTATTTTCATTTACTCAGTGACCAATGCCATCGTTTAGAATTGGATGCAGATAAAGAACTTAATCTTACTGACGGATCTCTAGTATTAAGTTCGAGTCAGCGTTCTATAGCAGCTTTAGAGCCCTCTAATCACGAAGAGGCTGACACTAGAATATTTGTCCATTTGGCCGATATTGTAAGCCAAGGGCATACCACCGTCTTGATACGGTCTGTGGACACGGATGTATTGATACTCGCAATATCATGCATACCTAAATATCCTGATGTTCAATTATGGGTACACTTAGGAACCGGGAAACATCACCAATTTCTGTCCTGTAATGAAATTGCAAATGCATTAGGTAAGAATAAATTCTTAAATATTATACACATTGTGCATTATTTCATTTGTAATAACAAATAATAAAATTACTTTATAGGAACAGCGAAAACGAAGGTGTTACCTGTATTCCATGTCTTTACTGGTTGCGATACCGTATCAGGAAAAAAACGGCATTTGAAGCATGGAATGCATATCCTGACGCTACAAAAGGATTTGAAAAGTTAATAGAGGGAAAAAAAGACGAGGCTTTTCCAATCATCGAAAAGTTTGTTTTAACCTCCTAAGGCCCCGCGTACATTATAATGTACATATTCAAGGTAGTGCTTCAGGCCCAGCTTAATATAGTGTGAGAAGAACTAAGCCGCCATTGTTCATTGTAATGTACAATATGTATTTATGTGCTTCAGGCCCAAGCAATCATTCTAATTTTTTTTTTTTAAAAACGCGTCCCAGATTTTTTTTTGAATTTTTTAGATGATCTATGGTCAAAATAGGGACAGGGCGGCAAAATTTGAATGCGATAGATTATGTTCCTTTAAATGTACAATGAGCGTTTACAAAATGAAAATTAAAATAGGCAAAATTATCAATGCTCTACTGTCTCCTGGCATATACACTGATTCCAGGATGTTGGAAAAAGCGAATTATATTATTTTACAGTCCAATTACTAGCT
>JARACY010002860.1:0-38430 GCA_029255725.1 Scrobipalpa atriplicella
TTCTTGGGAAAAATTGTTTGGTCAAGGTAATTTTTTACACCTTATATAAGGCTAAATGGTTGACCATATAACAAGGCATCATAAACGCTGCAGTGGTTGTGGTCACTCCGAAATTACTACAATCTGCTGGCGTTTCTGCCGTCCTGGTACTTGCTTAATCGCTTCATTCTTGTAAGACGTGATCGGTGACCTATTGAGCTTGATTATAGGGGATATGATTATGTTTTTTGCGGTAGGTTGGTCTATAAAACAGGGTTTGCGATATTTATGAGATCCAATGCAGAAAATATTGAAAAACATATTGAAAATTATTTTTTAAAAAAATTTATACCAGAAATATGTGGTACGAAAATGAAATTCCCAAAAAAGTTTTGTCGATGGAGATAAAATCACAGCATTGTTAGTTCAAAACGTAAAACAGGGCAGAAGGCTCGATATATTTTTTTGTCGTTTTCTTAAATCGATACTTATTTGATTATAGGAGCTACTTACTTGATAATCCAATCATTTCATCTCATCACGAACCTCGCTAATTTAGTAATTCAGCGCGAATGGGACGCGTGCGCAAGCGACAGTGAATTTTGCGCGAGGAATGCGCGCACACCCCGCTTTCACTGCAACATGGCGACGGCAAATGATGCTGGGGATTGAAGAGCCCTTGTAGACCGACTGCAAGGTGTTGTTAATCAGTAACAACCTTACGAACGTGTGTGACAGCGAATTTTGCGCGTGGAATGTGCGCACACCTCGCTAGTACTGCAACAATATGGTGACGGCAAATGATGCTGGGTGTGATGGAGTCGTTACACACCAACTGCAAGCTGGAACCAGTGCCAAAGATAGGGGAGAGTCGCGCTAGGCTAAAATAGCATTATGGTGTAGATACAGGAAAACCGCTCTCGAAAATCAACCCTGAGGGAAATTTTGGGTAGGCCCATGTCCAGCAGTGAACTGTTGCGGCTGATTTGCAGTATTTATTGTTATGGATTAGGTATAACTCTCAAGGAAGATACGATACTACGGTCAACCTTCGATAGAGCGATACACGGTTGACCGATTTGCTATCTCGATTTTGACGACACATGGTACTATCTTTGTCATGCAAAAATCATAAGTAATTTCGTGGATTTGCGCCATAACTGGCAACATGCAGTTGGTCTGCAAAACGCTACATGTCGTTGACAAATTGTCGTCTTTGATGACAGTATGATAGGCATGCTGCAACGATGGGCGATTTGATGTAAGATGCGTTGAGTAATAATAATGGACACTAGGGCCCGTATTTATAAACAGCTCTCAAGTGTGACAGCGAGTTTAAGTTCGTATCAGAAATGTCATTTCAGTACAAAACGACCTGTCAAATCCATACTTAATATTGATCACAATCTTGAGATCGTTTTATAAATACGAGCCTAGGATTACAAAGGTGTATCTATATCTATGTAATGATGTGGTTATACCTAACTATAGAGATTGCGAATTATCTGATGGAAAAGAAATTGTGACATTTAATACCTATGCTATGTTATTTATGTTAGCTATGTTATTCCTGAGAATAATTTCAAAGACTTTATCTTATGCAAGTGAAAAAAGTAACATTTTGCACTTGCAAGGGCAGACGTATCTCGAGGAAGAAATCTCTTCTAGCCAACCCATCTAATATGCAACGGGGGTCACTGTTATATGACGCTGACCATACCTACTCCAAGTTACAAAGCCATACTTTGATTAACTTTTGCTTTTACGAGTATAATAATTAGAAAGGAAACTACGAATTAGTATGTAGAAATGAATACAAGTCTCTATAAGAAGGTAATAGAAATCTTAATTGAATCGGGCATGCAAGGGCCAGGTCTTGCCCAGGGTATATTTATAGTGGTGACTTAGGGAAAGTTGAAAGTAGTCATGAGAGTAACAAATGTACACAACTTGGTGAGATGCTATCCTGGCTCAGGTTGTTTATGTTTACCTTATTAGAGATGACTCTCTAAAGTTGTAATCTTAGGGTCGTATTTATAATCAGCTCTCAAGAGTGACAGCGAATTTGAGTTTGTATCAGGAATGTCATTTCAGTACAAAACGACCTGTCAAATCCAAACTTAATATTGCTCTCAATCTTGAGATCGCTTTATAAATACGAGCCTTAGAGATTGATTATGCGAGATGTGTCGTCGACATTATCATGCAAGATAATTGAAGAGGTATTACTTGTGCTAGGACAATGATTGACAATAATTTTGTAGAAAGGTCACAAAAGCAAAGGTTTTTAGGCTCGTAAAGAACTTTTATGGCGTAGGCAGAGCGCCAATGGAAAATCTGAAAATATCTGAGAAATGGGGGTTACTTTATTTAACTTAGTACCTATTTCAGTGAGGATTGTGTGTTAATATAGTGGCGGTATTTTTGTAGTATGCCCTGAAAATGAAGCACCTTTCTAATAATTTTAGAATTATTAAGAACGGAAAATTTACGGTGGTTTTCCATTTTGGTATGATGTCCGATATTTTGACGCAGGCTTGTATCATACTCACGAAGCGACTTTCTTAATCATTCTTATGTTGATAACCGTGACAGTTTTAAACAGAAAATAATTTTAATTTCTATATTGTTCCAGGGCTCAGACCCTCGAGTGGCGACCTGCCGCGGTCGGCTGCAAACCCGGAGATGTCAGCTCAACCAGGAGATCAACAAGGAGCTTCGGCTTCGGGCTGGAGCAGAGAATCTGTTCAAGGTAAGATTAGCGCCTTCTATGCACCAAAAGAAAACAAAACGGCCTGAAAGTAATTAATCCCTAAAAGAACCAAAGACTTCTATATCTATACAACATGTAACATAAAGGGTATATGCATCGTGAAATGTGTGAATCAACCCATGAAACTAAACAACTTTCCCTAAGGAACATAGGTCGAAATACGACAAAAAAAAATTTACTTCCAATACTAAAATGCGCTATCAGCTGATGCATTTTGTATGGAAGGTCAATTTTTTTTTTTCGTTTTCCCACCCATGTTCCTTAGGGAAAGTTGTTCAGTTTCATGGGTAGATTCACACCTTTCTCGATGCATATACCCTTCATGTTACACGTTGTATAAACTGAGTTACTTACTTACTTACTAAGCAATTCGTCACTCAAAAAGCGATCCTGAAACATGCCTGAAACTACAAAATTTATTTGTTTACGCGCTAGTTAACTTATGAAGGGAAGGGTGCCAATTTCCCTTCGTTGAAGCGCTTCAACTTTTGACGCATGTGCCGCGTCTACCTCAGTTTATATAGAAGTCTTTGGAAGAACTAGGTATCTTTCCTTTATGGTCTGGTCTAGAAACTGTCAATTCTTCCGGGTTTTCGCCAAACACCAATATTTTATGTTTTACGCTACGGTAAACACCGAGAAGTACACAACAATGGTGTAATTCTAAGTAAAATTGATTTACAAACAAACCGCCTTCCGACATTGTTCCTATTGCTGATATCAATCACTTTCTTTACTTATTTTTGCCAACTGTAGCTTGAAATCCACCACATGGTATTTCTTCGTGGTTTAGTGGTCAGGACCTCAAGTTCTTAATCTGGAGGACGTAAGTTGGATTCTTGGACATTCATCATCATCACAGACTAACTACCTGATTGTCTGATGAAATATTCTGTCCATCTCTTGATATCATCCTGGTCATACCATACCGTCCCATCAGAATCAAAGATTGAAGAAATTAGGAGTGCACCTTATGTGTTTTGCCCAAACACTCGGCCACTGAAATCATACCCCGCGTAGATGGCTGATCTCATTGAGATTGGCCGCCGCTGTCTTCTGAAAATATTTTTGGTAGACACCTACACTACCAATCATATTCCATGACCTATAGGTACATATTTTTCTTAGCTTTTCAATCGAATCGGCTACCTACGCAGTAACCACTACACCACATAACCACAAATTACCGCCTTGGGGTATAACACGTTCATAATCTCATTAAAATTGTAGCATTCTAACTTTCACTGCCTCTATGGTAATACAAATACATGGTGTTCTAAAAGCCCATGACACAAAGTAATGACTATTGAGACAGGTACTAGCTCTCCGCCTGCGGTATCACACAAAGCTAAATGTGCTAACAGTGGAAATGAGTGGTTTTCCCACGGTAAAAAGTAGCTTATGTGCCTACTTGCCCTGGGTGCTGTAATGCCGACTGCGTAAAAAAAAAACCTCTTGGGAATGAAATATTTTCCTGTGTTAAAAAGCAGTCCAAGTTACTCACGGTGAAATAATTTTGCACGGTTACGTTACGGGGTAGGTTAGGTTAGATTAGGTTAGGGTGCATATTTCGCCAAATCTGTTGAATTTGTAGGGCTATTCCATTTAATTTCTATTTAGCATTGGTATAAAAAGAGAATAGATAAATTATATTCTAACATCCTATATAGCAATTACTGCGACAGGTACCTGCTATACTTACCGGTCAGGTGAAATGTGTATGTAACATAGTAGTAACACTACTTTCCTTAATATTCAAATTGTAACATGTTTCGGTTGACATCTGATGGATGTTGTAGATTTAGATTTAGAGAAGTTGCTTTAACATATTTTTTTGTCTGAACCAAGAAAGATAGAATACACCACTAAACTGTAAAGTCAAAGGGTTTTGGTGCATTGCGATTGCATTTCAGAGAATGGGTATAACCGCTGTCACTACAGCCATATCTGAAATGTCTCTCAAAGTCCAACGTCACAAATGTCTTGCAGCTCTGTATAAGTAGGAAAGTTAGTAAAGTAAAGAACCAAAGTTACTTAGTAAGGGTAGAATATTATAGCATGAATTTATATACGGGCATCTACATCATCATTCTTTTGCTTTTATCCCATTTATTTGGGGTCGGCGCAGTATGTCTACATAAAGTTTCAATATAATTCTACCAATCAAAACTTACACCCAAGTTGCCCAAGGAGCCTCTAAATCTAAAACTCTAAAGACTCTTAAACAATGAGTGGGAAGAAGACGCGGTACGGTGGTAAAAACGGCGAGCAGTGACCTCTCGATGGGCAGTGCGCGTGCGCCGGACCGTGGCGCCCTACCGTCTCATTCTCACCTTGCTCGTGCGATTCTGACTACCTGTTCGTATAGGATGATATTTCTTTGTGGTGAACTGAAAGGAGTAAAACAACATGAAGGGGGTACCAGCTGCTTCTCAGGTCTTCCCGCCTTGTGTCAACGGTCAAAAGCAGCAAGATTTTGAATCTCGTCCAACAGCGACGCCTGAATTGCAATATTTAATCCCCGAATCAATTAATTCCTTTTCTGGATTCGATTGCTTTACAGTAGATCTTCCAGTAGATTCTCGGAATAACTTCTATGCTCAAATTTCGCTGATCTAAATAGCTCAATGGGTTTAAAAACTGAGAACTAAATGGCGCCACTGTTGAGTGTTTCTTTTTCCTGTGATTGGTCAGTAATCTGTCAATATCAATGTCAGTTTTGTGCCTTCTCATTGGTCTCTTTTGGAACACTCAACAGTGGCGCTATCTGCAATTAGCTTTTGCGTTTTTATCCCCATTGGCTAAGAACCAGCAATACCCGTAACTTGCTGTTTTTTAACACATGTTTAAGCACAACACCCTCTAAACACGACTACGGGTCTTCTGCTATTCCAAAAGAAACCCTATCACCAAGACTGAAGTCTTATATTTGTATACATCGATCTGTTTTAGCTCTGTGGGAACTTTAATATTAAATGCGAAACAGTAAAGACTAAATGAATGGAGGAAGTCCGCCATGTTGCTGAAATTTCAATTTGCAAGGAGAATGGTTCCCATCTTTGTAATCCAATGAATGGAATTGGATTCCTAAATGGTGACACGTTCTTGCAACTAATAACTCTTATGATTTAATGAATGCTTCTTTGAGTATTTCCGATTTCTAAAATATGAGAAGAAATTTCGAAGCAAACATTGAACTGCCTCAAAATATCGTTCCATCGCACTAGAAACAGAGGAAGTATCACAGTTGTTATCCAGCCTTACGAAATAAAAAATGATCTTTAAATGAATGTCGCTGTGTTGGAGAATTAGTATCTGACTTCTACTATTTTACACTGGAAACAATTAGTTCGTATTCGCAGAAAGAGGTCCGAGCTACATTCATGAACGCCTGATACATGAGGAAAAATATTGTTGAATTTAGTCTAAATATTTTTTAAGGCGCAGACATTTTGTAATCGCAAAGAAGAAGAATAAACGCCGAAGTACTACACCTCCACATTGGCGGAAATAATAGTTTTGTGCAATTCTCTTTAAAGTTATCGAAACCGAATCGACCAATTGACCCAAGGAAACGAATTATGAGGAACTTTATGCACTATTTAATATCATAATCGATTATAAAACCATTCTTTCATGTCGAAACCCTTTCAGTAGTTATTATTTGAAACAGTAACTGCTTTTAATTCGGTCTTCTTTTTATTACTTGTGTGTTAATCGACTTTAATTTGAGTTTTTTATTTAAATATTGCACTTACAAATATCTCTGGATATTATACACTTAGTTCGCTTTAAATAGATCTAACTCGATACAGTGTTGGGATAATACTTACCTACTGAAAATTAACTGCCTCCGTGATCTAGTGGTTTGAACCATGGGCTCACGCAGGACCCGGAGGACCCGTGTTCGATTCCCGGCGGGGGACAAAGACTTTGTTTTGTTGTCTGAAAAGTAAGATGATCCATGCTGTCTGTGTAGGCATGTTAAATAATCGCGAATTCGCTATCCTGCGTCTGATTCCTGGCTGGTCGTGTCAGTCAATCTGTCCCATCAAAATAAGAGATTGAAGTAATAAAGAGTGCACTTGTATTGCGCAAACACTCGGGCACTAATAACAAGCCCCGCGATCGACCATATCTTTGGCCGCCATCACCAAAAAACGGTTGGAAGGACATTTTTTGTTACTAAATATATTGTTCTCAGGCCACAACAAATCGCAAGCTGAGGGAAACAGTGGCACTGGAGCTGAGCTTCGTCAACTCGAACCTGCAACTCCTGAAGGAGCAGCTGGCGGAGCTCAACTCCTCAGTGGAACTCTACCAGAGCGACAGGTAAATTAGAATTAGTATTTGGTTCATATCGGGTGTAAGGGATAACTTCCGAAAACTGATAGGGGTTAGTCAACGAAACTAGATAATTTTCACAAAAGTATTGAAAGAATGTTTTTTTTTACTTTCCCATTCAAATGAATGACCACCTCGAGCTTGCGATTTGTATGGTGCAGCCATTTTTCTAACTGAAAGAATTTCAAGGTTGAGTTTTGTTGACCGAGCAACCCCTATCAATATGCGGGAAGCCGTCCCTCAATTCACACTCGTACAATTGAGTACATTTCGTCATAACATAGTAATGGTTTTACTAAAGCATTTGATAGTGTGAACCAGCAATAAACTGTAGTATTGCATAACTCTTGAACAAATTATTTGCTAGGGTATGATACAAAAAGTAAATATCTACACAGTGTGCTTTTTTTCTGCATCTCTTTTCATAATGCAATGCTGCATCGTTTTTGTCTACTTTTCTTCTTTAGGCCGTATGCCCAGGGCTCATTATTAGGTCCTTTTTTATTCAACGTCTTCAAATTTATTCAAAATAATTTAAATAAAATTACAATAAGAAGGATAATCGCTTCTTTTTACATATTCATGTCAAAAATCAAACATAAAGTTGACGATAAAATTACTATATGGATAAGATCGTTTAACGAAATAACACACTTGGGCGGTTTAAGTATAATATTGAGCTCGACAAAAATCCTCTTTAAAATCGAAAAGTACATCAAGGTTCGTGGCCATTGGATAGGATGGGATGCAGATGCAGTGGAATCCGCGATGGAATTGGAAATGAAAATAGCAGGGAATAGAATGTTATCTGAGACAAGACAAGAATATTTGGCAATTTTTTAAAGAAATTAAATTATTGCATTTTCATTATCATTACACGTTAGTTCTGGTTCTCGATTGAAGTACTAATTTTGCAACTTTTAAAGTTTGCAGCCAGTGCAAAAAATACTCAAATATTATAGTATTTTATCTTGCATAATTTTTTTATGACCTGATAGGATGTGATGCAGTATTTCCATTCAAAGTAGACCGTTCAACCCTCAACCTCAAATGTCTATAAACCATTTTATTATGAAATATGAATAATATACTGAGCTCCTGAGGAAGACCATCGTATATGGTCGAAACGTCGAGGCACAAGCCTTGTCTCACAACAAACAAGTAAGCCGTGTCAAATATTCATATGTCTATAAACTCAATTTAAGACGAACTCAGTACCTTCCATTGAAATTAAGGCTGTTTCTATTCAACTTGACACCACTGACTTAACCACTCCTCCCCGGTGGAACCACACCCTACAAGCAACGAGGTGCTTAGGGTAAGTGGCGTTATTATCATCATTACGGCCCATTCACGGTTTTTGCAGTCCAGGAGCCCACGACCACTTTTTGTTTTGTTTTGTTTCATGTTTGTTTTTGCTCCTTTTGTAAGTGAAATTAGTTCCGATTATTTCTAGAAATTCTCAGGAATTTTATAAAAGGTTGTCACTTAAAAAACTTTAAGTCGTGCTTTTTAAAGCTACTGGTCTACTTGAAAATTAACCTCTTGTTTTGCTTACCGCGTATCAAATTTATACATACATCCATGATTTTGTAATTTAAAAAGGGTAACATTGACATTTGTTTATATTATCTTCAAGTATTTACAAAATTGCAAAACGAAACACTGAAAACGCAGATCGCTTAAAATGTGCTTAAGGGAGATTGATCGACACAATTTAAAACTCGTCAGGATAATATTCCTTTAATGTTTCTTTACAAACTACCTACATGACGCAGTTACAAATAAGGGCCTTCGAAATTGTAAACAGCCTCCGTGGTCTAGTGGTCTGAGTCTATGAGCTTATGACCCGGAGGTCCGAGGTTCGATTCCCGGCGGGGGACAATGACTTTGTGTTCTAGTTTGGTAAGGACATTGCAAGCTGACCTTTACCGACCTGATTGTGTCCGAAAAGTGAGATGATCTATGCTGTCGGATGGGCATCTAAATTAAATAGTCGGTCCTGCGCCTGAGTTCTTTCTGGTCGTGTCTATCAATCTGTCCCATCATAGAGATTTAAGGAAAAGAGAGTGCACTTGTGTGTTGCACAAACACTTGGGCAGTTAAAATCTAGTCCAGCGCAGTTGGCCGATCTCTGGGAGATTAGGCAAAGTACATTTATTTAAGTTATCAAGGCTTTTTGTAATGCACCTTTATTCTAGTGAAATCTGATTGATATTAGGTAAGGTAAGGTACCTACCCAGAGGGCTAACCGACAGCCGACAGATATGCTTCTTTGCCACGATATTCAATACAAATAATATATCGATACTCCGACTATTGGCATCACTACTTTTATGCTGTAATACGGTCACTTGGACGTTCTAGTTTATTTGAGTGACATAATTTATGCTAATGATTTGTATAATCTTGCTAATCCGTCTCTGCGGCAACTTTTACCGAACAAGTGTTGCTAATTGGAAGTTTAATTTTTATGTTTTGCAGGCTGACATGTATTGAAGACTTTTTTATTTATTACTAGCTGTGCCCGCGACTTCGTACGCCCGGTTTGTATGGAAAACAGGCAGTGTCGATACTAAAAACGCTTCTCCGCGCGTAGGAGCGGGATCTGCTAGTATTTAATATGGGGGACAGATTCCGCCATACAAAAGACATCAACGAGATACAATCAATTTATTTTTGGATCTATGAATCAATATAAAATTAATAACGTATAACAAATACTTGCTTGCTTTGCTTGAATAAAGTCACACACGCCTGTATCCTTACGGGTTAGCAGAGCATCTAAAGCAACTTCAGATTTTTGAGGGAGGGTTGTGTATTACTTGTTGTGGGTTGCTTGCAGTAAAAAAAATATTAAGCTTGTTTATTTTTGACTAGCATTCTGCCCGCGGTATCACCTGCGTGAAATGAGTTTTCCCGTGGAAATTAAGGTTTTTCAGCAGTAAAAAGTATCCTATGTCCTAATCCAAGACCTAACCTTTATGAGTGTGGCAATTTTTCCAATGGTTGAAGCGTGACTGACTAATAAACATCCAAAGTCAAAGTCAAAGTCAAATTGTTTATTGCGAACCATATGGTACATACATATGGTACATATGGTATATTTATGATATATTTTTAACATTAGTAGGATGTTCTGGGTTGGCCAATTTTTATTTTCCGATTAAACCAAGTTTCTTATTACCTACCACCGAGTGAGTTACCATGCAATGTTATAATTAATTAAAATTAGTCTAATATGGTCTTAGCTTTCCTCATTAGCGGTCCGCATGGAACAATCAAGACATTTGATCAGGGACGGATCTAGGACTGAGCTATGGGAGGTCAGTTTTAATTTTGTAGTATTCACATGGAGGTAGAGACTTCCTCTTATTAATCAAGTCATCCTAACTTAAAAATAGGGCCCAGATCGGGAATCGAACGGGTGGTCAGGTGGTCCATAACCATGTGGATTCGCAGCCATCATTCATTGCTATCGATTCGTTGAGGGCACGACTCTTGACTTAAATTATTGAAGTCGTTTTCTGCCCTCTCATGATAGAAAATGACGGACATAGACTTACCTACATATATTAGTTAAGGCGGGGTTTTTGAAACTACGAATTGCTACCAATGTCATTAGCAAGTACTATAAGGAGGTTAATTTTGTTGTTCTTAGCGTGAGCTTGGCAGGCGGAACCTGTGGGCGCGGAACCCTTTTGAATAAAAAGTATGTCATATCAAATCTATCATAACTAGGTAAATATTCACAGGAAACGCTGCTACCTCTGCTATCTCTAAGCTAGCGTTTATGGCACCTACCTACAGAAAGAGTAGGTTGTGTGTTCTAACAGTAGACTGTTTAACTCGAATATTTGTGACCCCCATCCCGCCCGATCCCTAAATCCGTGCCCAACATTAATTTATAATTAAACCTAATCCGCTCTCATAGTAATTATTCTAAGCTGTACAAAAAGCGTTTCCGCCATTGTGGTGGTTTCCCGCGCGACGCCATATTGCATTTGCGCGGAGGAATGCGCGCATGCGGTAAGCTGCTTGGTGAATAACAGTGCAGCGTTTTACCATGTTTTACCATAAAAATATAGGTATATATAATTAGTAGGGGTGTTTTACGCATGATTTGTGAAAGAAAAGATCGAAATTACGATTATAAAATTGCCCAACGTTTTATAATGTCGGCGGCCAATCTCGCATTCTCCACAGAACTTGTTTTTATTGCCAGAGTGTTTGTAACTACTACATAACCGACTCTATCTATTCCTATTAGGTATTTCTTCCTTTTATTTCCATCTTATATGACACGACCAGAGAGAAAACAAAGTTATGTCCGTTTATTTTTGGAATTCGGCCCAAAACCGACTATAGACCTACTTATTTACGTGCTTATCCTAACAGCATGGATCATTTTACTTATTAGGTGATCATCCATCCTAGGGCCCACGAGCCTTAGTCGACCACTACCTAAGGTCCGACCGCCCTATATTTAGGGTATGCCTCTCGGTGAGGACGTTGGGCTGATGATGATGAGCTGATCATCTGCAAGGAACTATTAAAATTTATGCCTATCTATACCCTAACTAAACAGTAACTAAAAGTCGTCTCCGGCCGGGATTAAAACCACTACCTCTGGATCGAGATGCCTATAATAGCTATTATCTTAAGTTATCATAATAATCGCGCCCTATTTTCCCGTATGGCCAACAATCATAGAGCTTTACTGGAATGACAGCATAATGCGCTTGCGCAGCTTTGTGCGCGGTTTTTGCGCGCCGCTTCTTCTGCGCATTCTTAGCGCGCTAAGGGGAAAGAGCTGTCGACAATCGATCCGATTGTGATGCTGTTCGTCTTGTCTTTATCCATTGAATGTTGACAAATGTCCATAGCTTATAAGGATAATCGTTATTTATGAAGTAAAGGTATTTGTACGTTATGTCAACAGTTTACGAATCATCCACATTTGTATGAGAGCAATAAAAACATTGAATGTACAAACAAGTTTATCTTCCTATTTCCTTTGCAAAAGCAGGTAAAGAGATCCGAAGTTTTCGGTTATTTATCGTATGGCATTATTTGCTGCGAGGTCCAGAAGACAGGTGCAGCAGCCGGTTATTGTTGCACTCTTAGCACCGCCCGGGGTCACGTGTAGGGTTTTTAAGGTAGTTCCTACGGACGCAGAGGAACATCGACCAGTAACGACCACTATTAGAAACAGTGACCGGGCTTAACGTGCCCTCCGAAGCACGGAATCCGTTTTCTTCGAGACAATCAGGTGGATTTAGCCTGCATTGTCCTAACCAAACTGGGGAAAATCTCACAAAGAGACAAATATCAACTTTGTGTTCCCCCCCTGGGAATCGAACCTAGGACCTCCGGATCGTGAGCCCATGGCTCAGACCACTAGACCACGGAGGTAGTTTTCGGTATAGGTACAGTACAGAGTGAAGGGACATAATATTTCCACAAACTGATAGGGATCGCTCAGTCAACGAAACTGAAATTTCAGGAAGAAATTCTTTCAGGAAATAAAAATAATCGGGGTGGTCATTTTGGGTCGATATGGCATATTTTCATTCCCTGAAGAAAAAAACGATTAGTGAAAGTTTCATGTCTCAATAAACATTAATACTCAATGGGTCAAATTCCAAAATATTGATGTTTAATCTATTATTTTTCCTTTCTTTCAGCAAAGACTGCGTGATGCCGATGATCCCGCTTGGCTTAAAGGAGACCAAAGAGGTGGACTTCAGAGAGCCCTTCAAAGACTTCATCTTGGAGCACTACAGTGAAGACGCGACGCATTATGAAGACGCGATATCAGATTTTATGGACATGAGACAGGTGAGACTCTTTCCCCTTAAGTTGAAAAAGAGAGTGGAAACCATTGGCCAGGCCTCTAAAAACGTAACTTTCTTAAAGGCTCTGGAACTCCCATTCACCGACGAGACACAGCAAGCGGACTTGCTTAGGAGTTGGGAGTGTGGAATACTTACAATGGCATGGATGTTGCCGATGACGATGCAGCATGCTCAGCTAAAAGCCTTAAAGGAACAGGCATTCCATCCTACATATCGACAAAATTTGCCATCAATCATCTGTTTTACACCAAACTTTTTGCCACCTCTGCTTGCCATATTAATTTTATGTAGCAATATGTTCTCTTTCTCAGGCAATGCGCACCCCAGTGCGGTCAGCAGCGGGTGTGGCGCTCCTCTTCAAATACTACAACCAGCTGTACTTCATAGAGCGCCGCTTCTTCCCGCCCGACCGGTCGCTCGGCGTCTACTTCGAGTGGTTCGACTCGCTCACAGGTACCATCATCATCATCTTTATTATAATCATCATCACTATCATTGTTTACATTGTCATCATCATCTTCATCAAGTATTACAACCAGCTGTAGTTCATTAGGCGCCGATTATTCCCGCCGGACCGGTCGTTCGGCGTCTAGTTCGAGTGGTTCGACTAGCTTACAGGTATCATCATCATCACCATCATCACCATCATCACTATCACTGTTATCGTTATCATCATCATCATCATCAACACTATCATTGTCATCAACTACAACGACAACAAATATTACAATCAACTGTACTTCATCGAGCGTCGACGCTTCTTCCCACCTGACCGGATGCTCGGCGTCTACTTCGAGTGATTCGACTCGCTCACAGGTATTATCATCAGCAATAGTCATTATTTTCGTCATCTTTTTCAGTATCATCAGCGCTATCATCATCATGATCACTACCATTTTCCTCATTTCATTATTAACAAGCGCAAAATTGCCTGACTGATGCAATTTTATGTTACAGGAGTCCCATCGTGCCAGCGAACGGTGGCTTTCGAGAAAGCTTGCGTCCTGTTCAACATGGCTGGCATCTACACACAGATTGGCGCCAAGCAGGTAAAGTAGACATCGCAAGTTTTTTTTTGTAGGTGCATTCAATCGAAACGACGATAAGCTGTGCTACATATTAAAGAGTAGTCACATCCATATCGTTGAATATTCCATAATAATGGCAACTTAGTGTTATATTATAACTTAATATTTTACTCCAGGAGCGAAACTCATGCGCCGGTTTAGATGGCGCGGTAGACGCCCTCCTCCGCGCGGCCGGCACACTGCGATACATCCACGAGAACTTTACCAACGCACCCTCAGTGGACTTGGCTGCCGATACGTTGCTGGTCCTAGGAGCTCTCATGACGGTAAGATCCAAATCTAAAGAAATTACGTTTTTGATAGAGGTATATCAGACTTAACAGCTTCTAATTACTTTAGCCATATCGATGCTTAAATCACACATTTATGTTCCAGGCGCAGGCTCGCGAGTGTTTGTTTGAGAAACTGCAGTTGCAAGCGCGGGAGGCGTGCGGAGGGGGGGGAGCGGGAGCTGCGGGACGACCTGGACATGTGCCTCGACCTGGCGCAGGAGAGCGCGCAGCTCGCGAGCGTGTACCAACAGCTGTATGAGAAGGTGAGCATCCAGCTGATTTGTATCGCGAGCGTAGCGAGCGCGAGATATCACATCCAGTGAATGAGGGATATCGAAACTCATAACGCGAGCGTAGCGAGCGCCATATTTCCTATCTGACATCCGAGATTATCGATCTCATTCCGGGCAAATCCCGGTGGATTCCAGCCAACTGTCAGGTGTTAAGAATGACCTGGACAAGTGTTATTGTAACTTGCATAAGGTTTTTGCCGATAGGTATATGAGAGATAGAAGTCTCCTACATTTATATATTTTTTTTGTGTATTTCAGATGCAGTCCGAGGGTGTGTTCAACTACGTGCCATACTCGTGGGTCTCTCTAGTCCACGTCAAGACTGAATTCTATAAAGGTAACGCTTACATATATTTCTTATGATCATTCAAACAATGCCACGCTGGGTATTATGGGTAGACCAAAAATTGCTCTAGACCTTTTCAGTTTCTTAGCATTGATCTAGTAGGTCCTCTCCAATTTTCTAGAAAACAGAATACATTCCTGCTTGTTGTTACTTGCTGCGTCAGGAAATACTCTGTCTACCGTTTTCTGTAGGAAGAGCATGAAACCGTATTGTTATACGACAATCGTATCTGCTATTTAACTTAACATCAGCAAGAATCTAAAATCTTTCACAAGTTATCCATATTCATAATTTTTGTTCCAGCTCTTGCGCACCAATACTGCGCGACTGGTCTTCTCAACGCGCCGTCGGCTTCAAGAGCCAGAGACCGACTGTCGGCAGTATATGGGCCATCAGGAGACCGTAGTGTAGATAATGGGTCAGCGTTCTCTTCCAATGGCAAATGGGAGCAAGATGTAGACATCCCGACGTTAGGAAGAGCGCACCTCGTCGAAGCATTAGCGCTTTATGAGGAAGCACTCAGGCTTCAGAGGATGTGTCGGTAAGGGAAGATTATTTAGGATATGTTAGAGGGTAGGTAAATTATAGAGTTGAGTGGGTTCGACCCAGCCAAAGATCGACTGTTTACAGTCTACGGACTTCGAAAGACCGCAGCTTGGTTCAATCTTTCCCCTTTTACTTATTATATCGTTGGTTGCAAGGCGATTTATGTTGGTTCTCTTAAAAGTTACCTACCCCACCGATAGGTGTCGCTAAACCAAATGTTTCTTTTACAGCGAACTTCGTGACAAAGAGGCGTTATCTCGCGTAGTGAGGTCGCACTTGGACAGAGCTAACAGAGAAAGAGCTGGTTTGAGAGACGAACCGGACTTCGCTGATGTTGTAGACGCACCGTCTGTTCAACGTAAGTCTTCCTTAGTGATTATACATCCAACTCCGTCAGATGGCGGAGTTCTGGTTCTCAAGTATTTAAATTCTGGTGGGCCAAGTAATGGTCTTCTGTTTCCCAGATTTTTAAACCCATATCATCTTTCCTATCCACAGCGCAATCAAAGTTCCAACTAGCGCTCACCCCACCGGACTTCGCGCAACATCGCGTCGAGGACCTGTTCAAGTCGCTCGGACCCATCGCGGTATTCAGCGCCAAGAGGCACTGGAGCGCGCCCAGGCTTGTGCAGCTGCAGAAACATGGAGATAGCAGAAGGTAAGGCAATGCTAAAAACAAACTAGCGCCATCTAGTACCGCCAGGCAGAACAAAGAAGCCGTATCATAAGACATTGCAGGCGCAACTTTGTTAGTAGTTCAGACGGTTTGTACTGAATGGTGCCACTAACAGGAGACATACTTGGGAAGGATTAGCGTTACCTATTCGCAATAGTAAGAACTAACCAGCGTCATCTAGAATCTCCAGGCGGAACTACGTTACTTCGCAACATAACATACCTACTTTTTGGGAGTTTAGATGACTTCAACAGTGGTTTCAACCACAGAAGAGTAAAAGCTAGCGCTAATCAGTGGTTTCAAGTAGTTGGTCCCACAATCTAGTCAAGGTCATGAGAAGCCTCTAGATGACCGGGACCGGGGAGATTGCAAATTAAGACTGTTTTCACTGAATTCTCATTTTGTTACAGGGACAGTAGAGACAGCACCAGAAGGCAACGAAACGGCAAAATAGAAGAATACGCCGAACTGAACGGCAAAAGGAATGAGAAACGAGATAGATCGGAAGACAATAGCACTTACTACAGCCAAATAATCAGAAACGACGAGAAATACACAGACGAATACGAGAAGAAGAAACTACATAGAGTCATGAAGCAAAACGGGGTTTACATCAACAGTTACAACAATAACAACAACTATGATTACCATCCGAAGGTTCTAGATTATTATCCCAATAAAATTGGAGATAAAGTAGAGAATGGGTATGAAATATACAACGGAAAGAAGAAGAATAGGAAAGATCCTCTAAGAAGGGCAGCGAGTGAATATAACGTTTCGAATGTGAAGACTGAGGAGGAAGGATTTGGGTTTTCTGTAAGAGGGGACGCGCCTGTAGTCATAGCTGCTGTGGAACCTAATTCTTTAGCTGATGTAAGTATTCTTTAAATTCATAAACCTGATAGTCTCATCTGGATAGTATTGCTATTATCCAGACTAAGTCACATGATTGTCTGAAAAGTAAAATGATTTGTTTGGAGGACATAAAGACAGCTGCTAAGAGAACATGACAGAAGATGAAGTAAGCACCGCTAGAGGCTACTTGCCTTAAAACCACTTTCCCAGCGGAATGCAGTGCCGAGCAAAGCAGCTAACAATTTTCCAGCGGTGTGTGGAAAAAAAGTACCGTTGGAGCTTCTGGACAAACTCTCTCGATCATGGAATCCGTCAAAGAGTAAACCCTACGCAAAAACACTTAGACACT
The DNA here is from genome assembly GCA_029255725.1 of Scrobipalpa atriplicella. NCBI lineage: Eukaryota > Metazoa > Arthropoda > Insecta > Lepidoptera > Gelechiidae > Scrobipalpa > Scrobipalpa atriplicella. Next base: position 17,380 of record JARACY010002860.1, read on the forward strand.
GGCATGTCATGCCAATCTTCCTCTTCAATCCAAGTACCTACCTACCAAGTGTACCTATAATACGTTTACTTATTACTCACTTATTTGCTTCAGATTGGCGGCATGCGAGAAGGCGACTTCATCATCAGCATCGGAGACCAGGACGTGAAGTGGAGCGTCCATGAAGAAGTGGTGAGGCTCATACAGCAAGCAGGAGATACCCTCACCATGAGACTAGCTACACCCATGGATAAGAGCACGGCCAAGGTAAGGATCAGATAAGAATGTGTAGGTACAGCAAGCGGAGGGGGGGGGGGGGGGGGGGGGATCCTGAACCCGACCATAAAACTTCAGGACTTGATGTCGAGGTGGTATAGCTTATACAGAAAGCGAGAGACGTCCATGGCCAAAAACAAGGCTAAGACTATTCTCAGATTATCTGCAGATTCTGCTAATCATCAAGATTCGATATAAATCTCGCGTGCCCATAGATACAGATCTATGTGCCTCATCAAGAGGTGGAAGGGCCCTATTATATCCATGCAACTACGCTCCGCTTAGACCTCTTTAACCCTAACTTATGACTACCTACAGCCTTTAGCTTAAATTAATATTGTGTTTCTCTTCCAGTCATCCCCCGACATCCCGCGGCAGACCAACTCCAACCAGGGCTCCGTGTCCGCCGCCTCCACAGCCTCCAGCGGCTCCACCGCCGTCACCGCGCGCTCCTCGGCTAGGAGAGCGCCATCGTGGAACCCCTTTAGAAGACATTCGTCTAGAGATAACAGCTCACACCGCGGCTCGCATACGAGTAACGTTATATTTAGATAGACGCCATCTATTTGCGAGGTATTGAATTAAGATACTGATTCAGGGATTTTAGATTAGCGCCATCCAGCGGTCATGCTTTGAACTCGATACTAGTTAACTACTTGTATAGCGACTGAAACTCAGCCGTCACCGCCAGGTTTTCAGCCAGGAGAACTCCCTCGTTGAACCCTTTCCCTTTCGCGGCTCTCTTACGAGTAACGTTATATTCAGAAAGGCGCCATCTAGCGGCCAAATAATGTTGAACTAACTTGGTAACTTCGTAAACGCGTGGTATTTAATCGCAAAAGACGAATATTTAATAGCGCCATCCAACGGTCGAGTTTTGAACTAACTCGGTACTAATTTTTAGCATGTGCTGGCTCTGTTAAAGTGACGGAAAACACACCCTGTTCCTGTCACCCTGTTCTAGAAAACTTTGCGCATAGAAGCACATAGAAGAGCTACTGCATAAAGCCAATTTTGATTTTAAAATATCTTCATCAAGGGGTCAGGTTTTGAACTATCGCGGTGCTAGTTTAAAAACTCTAGACCTATGGTTTATCGGGTCATTCAACCCGATAATCCAAATGACAGAAGTACCAGATAACTTCTAAAACGCTTGGAATCGAAGTAAGAACTTCTATAGCACAGCAAATAGTACCTACCTTATACCAATTTTAGATATATAATAGCGCCATCTAGTGGTGACGACAAGGTATTACTTAAATAAATCAAATCAATCAATGTGAAATACGAATTTAAATTATGAATTTACATTCCAATGAAAACTTTAGGCGTTATAAGTTGTGTTTGAAATAAAATTACGCCATTTTAAATCTAGTTTTTGGAAAATATCTTACAAGTAAGGTTGCGTCTGTGGATGAATATAGTTGTTTTGTCTCCCGACTGCCGCTCAATGATACTTGTGTGTGTAAAATGTACATACACACGCTCATTGTCTTAGAGTGCGTGAGTTCTGTTCGGAATAGTAAACCTGCTCTAGTTACACACACAAGTATGGCCGAGCGGCAGTCATGAGATAAAAAACTATATCTATTTGTGTTTATTTTGGTTCAGGTAGTCATTACTATAGTGTGTATATTTTAATAGACAGGATGTTATTGTATACAGGGTGTTTTGGAAAGATTTTCAATTTATTTTTTAAAACTTAGGTCTGCGTTCTTTTCCTATAAAAAAAAATTGCAATGCTGGCATGTGCAACTATTATATATTTAGGTTTTTAAATATATAATTAGACTAATTTCGGCTATGATCATTCCAAAGCTTTCTTCTATTAATAACATGGTATATTTTATTTTATATGAAATACTTTGTTTGAAAGGCATTAATGGTTTTTATTTTTTAAGATGCAAACAGTTTTTCGTTGTTACTAATTTTTGTCAATATTTTAAATATCAATATCGTCCATCAGTTAAGAGGCTACCCTGAGCCAAGTGGCGCCCTCATCAGTCAAAAAATCATAATCCACTGAAAACACAATCAATCGAAAATCCGGTACGGCGAATTGAAGTTAAAGCAAAGAAGATAATTTAGAACATCATAAACTTGAAATTCATAGTTCCTGGTAGTAACAGAAAGAAAATTTGCGAAAAACGGCCACTTTTAGCACTTTTGCTATCTGTAACTGCTGTAAACACTGAATCATAAGTTTATGATGTTCTAAATTATCTTCTTTGCTTTAACTTCAATTCGCCGTACCGGATTTTCGATTGATTGTGTTTTCAGTGGATTATGATTTTTTGACTGATGAGGGCGCCACTTGGCTCAGGGTAGCCTCTTAATATAAACATGACATATTTTTCGTCTATTTCTATATTCTTTATAAGGTTTTGTTTATTTTTATTTAATTTACTTTTCTTTTTTTTTCTTTTAATAGTCTTTTGATGAAATATTCCAGTCAACAAAACTGTCACCTCTTTATTATTTCATTAAAAGATGTGCACAGTAAATAATATAATTGTTATTAATTAATTAATCTGGTAAATAAAATACACTTAATCCACCCTAATATCGTCACAAAAAACTGTATAATTTTCATATTATATCTACAGTATTTTTAGGGTTAATGAATAAATAAATGTAATAAAATTTTGGTTGTGATCGATTAAAAAAGTATTTTCATGTATTTTATTTTAAAAAGATATATTTTTGTATTGATCGCACCCAAAAAATATTATAAACTTAAATGTACTTAATATTAATATAATGTAAAAAGCAATCTGTATATTTAGAAATAAATAAAGGTGTATATCAGTGTAAAATATTGTAATAATTAAACATAAATGTAATTAATAAATAAATATCTAGAGATTGTTAATGATTACACATTATTTTTTGCGAATAAAGTTTATTTAAAGGTCCTATATGCTGGTTATTTTTTTAGTTTTGTAACGTGATTGTAACATATAAATGAAATAATTCTTAATTTTTTAATAATCTCTATTTTTTTAAACATGACAATAACAAAGATAAAGTTTTTCAAATCATAATTAAAAAAATATGAATTATATTAGCGATTCGGCACGGCAAACTTGTTTTAAATTCACTGGCTTCATATATTTTTATTGTTACTTATTCACTTACTTTAAACCTATTCTGATCACAGAACTATTAAATAATATGCTTTATCGCTTTCTTTCTATTGGCTTCTTTCTAAAGCTGAAATAAAATCTGACTGGTTTAATCAAAAGAAATCATTCAAAAGAGCCCATTTGTTACTAAAATATCACTGCCTAACACTTTATTTATTCTATCTACATTAATGTCTACGATGAGATGGCCTACCGTTATCTGTTCATCTCGTATTGCAGTGCGGTCTTTAAATGGTCGTATACTCCAAAGAACACCATCCCTCCTACCATAAATGCTGTGGTCCGAGGCATCGCGCCCGCGAACAAACCTGGGAAAGAATAAAGAATACTATGAAGAATATGATATACAGTGGAGTATAGAAAAATATTACATATAGTGGAGAACATGACATACACTGAAGAATATGACAATGACACACTGTGGAGAAAATAACATGCAGTGGAGAATATGACCTACAGTGAAGAATATGGCACCGTGGAGAATATAACATACAGTGGAGAATATTACCTACAGTGATAAATATGACACACCGGGGAGAATAATTCGCGCCGTGAAGAATACGACATACAGTGAAGAAAATGACACACCACTAAGAATACAACATACAACACAGAACATGAACGAACATGACATACGGTGAAAAAATAAGTGTGAAGAAAATGGCACCAATACTCCAGCTAGAATAACGTCTGCCATAAGCTAACCTAATATTATTAATTCATTTTACACTCCATTGCTGTCTTAACATGCTCGTACATTCCGAAGAACGCCAGCGATCCTACCATAAACGCCGCCGTGCGAAGCGTCGTGCCCTTATACAGACCTGGGGATATGGATAATACATTGAAGAATATGACATACAGTGGAGAATATGACATACTATTTTATTGCATTGGGTCTAAGCACGGATTATTTTAGATAGGTATTTAACGTCGCGCAAAGGTATTTATTTATCTCTTAATATCTATCTAAAATAATCTGTGCTTAGACCGGATGCAATAAAATAATGTGTACAAAGCGCGAAAGTCTTAAAATATGACATACTGTTAGTAATAAAACATACAGTGGAGAATATAATATGTAATGGAGAATATGACATACTGTTAAGAATATGACGTACAGTGGATAATATTATATACAGCGAAGAATGACACACAGTGATAATTTGAATATGACAAACCGTAAAGAATATAACACACTGTGAGTAAACAATAATTAAATACACAGAAAGTAATGTGGCATGCATGCGAAATATTATGAGGAATACACCATGCAGTAGGTAGAAAATAATATTCATACTCTGGCTAGAATAACTTATATCAAAAGCTAACCTAACGTTATCTGTTCATCTCGTATTCCACATTTGTTTTCAAATGGTCGTAGACTCCAAAGAACACCAGCCCACCCAACATGAATGCAGAAGTTCGTGGCATCGCGCCCGCGAACAGACCTGCGGGAGACGGAACAGACATTGAAGAAAAACACATACAATGGAGAATATGATATACAGTGGAGAATATGTATGTAATATTACATTCTGTAGAGCATATTACATAACATGAACAATATAACACACCATGAAGAATATGACATACAGTGGAGTAAGCAACATTTATAGTCTTTCCAAGTACACGTAGGTATCCAAATAAAGGTAAATTAACTTGATACGTCTATTTATTTGATAACACATTTCTAATATATAATATTATAAGTGTTGGCAAATTAGTTCATTTACCAAATTGTTATTTCATTGCGTTTTCATATCTAATAGCCAAAACTTATTTTAAAAACATCTTTTTCGATGAAAAGATGTGTAAAGATTGTTTACCTTTATTTAAATAACGACTTGTAAAGACTATTTTGAAGAATAAGACATTTCGATATTTAAACGATATAGTACGGAGAATGCGACATATAATGGAGAACACGACATTTACTGAAGAATAAAATGGAGAATACGGTATACACACCTCTGACCCCTCTTTCACTGTACTCCTGGCACAGTATCGGCATTACTTTAAGTTTGTCCGCTTCCCCGGCCAACATGATTCTGGTTTTAGCGAAGTCCAGTGGAGTAGTTACTGCTGCAGCGAAACCACCGGCTAGGGAACCGCATAATGCACTCTGGAGAGAGAATAGACAGATTAACTTGTGATCTAACGGCTGAAGGTACAGCGTACCGCAAACTGGGGTTGCTGAGTCATTTCCTGAAAGAATTTCGTGGTGAAAGTTGTACAGTTTCATTAACAGAGCAATCGCATCAGTTTGCGGCTAGCTGTCCCTTACACCCAGTATTTGAAGACGCAGTAAGCAAAGCCGGCAAGGCAACCTACTGCCCACTTAATAGAGAATGTTCATATTATTACGATACAACTTTATCATTATAAAATTAACAGTATTTGTGGTCTAATGGGGGGAGACTTTGGCTCCAGATCATGGATTCTACAGTTCGGTTAGAACTGATGCACCAAATTTTCCGTCACGGGAACATGATTTGTCTGTAATGAAATCATGATAAATTCTCACCTGAAAACTGTTGATTTTTCCGTCGTTATGATTCTTCACTACAGTCTTGAAATATTCCCAGATTGGTAGCTCTATGAAACTAAACGGTAAATCTCTCGCCACCGTCGACAGAAAACCTCGGTACACGCCAGAGAATAGACCTTCTGTTTTGTATGCCTGCAGGTAAAAAAAAAAGAGTAAAGAACTGACCTATGGTTAAAAAAATACCGTTACTTTAAAAAAAAGTTACCTTCCATAATATGGAGATGGCGCTATGTCTGCCGGAGCCCACGTAAGTCTGTTTTCGCTGCTTCGCGATCTCAGTAGGCACTCGTATTAAACAAGCTATCTGGAATTTATAACACTTTGGTAAATAAATGATTGCAGCCTTTTCGATATGGAAAACTTTCACCGGCAAGTGAGTAGGCAGGCACTCAGCAACCCATATGTTAGTTGGCAGTACGCTGTCCCTTACACCGGTAAAGTCAGCAGCACAGCAGTTGCTTTTGCCTATTGAAAACATTTGCGTTTTAATGCTGAACTATGACGGATGATGTAATTATTAGCTACTGCTATTCAGAACCCATGACAATTTAAAACACATTAATTATTAAGTATTATTAAAAATATTTTTTATACATTAGTTTCCCTAGTAAAACATTAAACACACAATAATGGATAGAATCTTCCATGCTGGACTAGGAGCGATAGGAAAACATAGAATGTGCCAGCTGCATCTCCTCCCAAGCATGCTGTAAAAACCAGCTAAGGGATTCGAGGGTTTTAGTATATTGTAATATAGGCGATGGGCTGACAACCTATCACTACAGCAATATACAGATCTATCTTAAACAACCCTCAAAACTTTTCAGACGTGGCGTAATGATCTTTGTTTGAGTTGTTAACGCTCTGCCTACCCCATTAGGGATAAAGGCGTGATTTATGTATGTATAATGGATAGAAAATTATCTATCACAGTAGACAAGAGATACTAACCACTTCTCCCACGCTAGCTGATAACATATGCACCGCAGGAGCGTACTGAGGAGCCACTAATGGTAAGCAGAGCGTCTTTGTACCCTCGTATGACATGAAGAATAGAGCTGACGTTGGCATGGACGTTGTAGCTACGGTGAAGAAGCCTAGAAGCAAGGAATGATTAAATAAAAATTTTACACAAGGGCATTGTCTCCGCCACAGATAACTTATAATCATGGCAGGTGTCTCTGCACAAACTGTTATGTAGTTTGGCGGGTTCTAGAACTAAGTTTTTATGATTGTTACAAGAAATAAATTATTTATATTTTTATTAATTTTATTCTAGTTGTACTTTACTGAAATGTTTTTTATAACTTTACAACAAAATTTAATATTGAATAGCTTGAATATGTTTTATACAAAAAAGTAATAAACACAGGTAGTAAACATAAAGTCTATGCAATTCTCTATAATTGATTCTTATATGATTTGCAGCAGTCTTTTTTATTATTATTTATTATTTAATAATAGCCGAGCAGCAAAATTGCTGATGTGGCTATATCCATAGCTGGTGTGTGCGCTACTATTTAATTTAAGTTCTTTATTTATGATTCACTTAAAAGTCTTTTTAACTTTTTTAGGGGTACCTCTTTACTTTTTTCTCTTAGATCTATCTATAGACTATAAACATACTCTTACCTTTGTAAACTCCCCGGAAGCCTCCTGCCTTGTGGAAGCCTTGATGACTTTGCAACCGAGTTTTCAATGTGTCCAGCGGGTACAGAGTCACATCTACTGCGAACCCTGCACCAGCTCCAGCCTTTAATAATTATATAAATAAATTAAACATAAATATGCCACACTTTAATGGCACAGAAGAAAGTGAAATAGGTATGTTTGAAAATTAAACATAAACTTATAGAAAAAAAGTTTTAAAGAACGGCTATTCAACTAATAATTTCTTAAATTTCTTTAGGTATTTATTAGATATTTAATATGTAACCAATTCTAACTAGAACCTAACTTATTCAGGACCAAGTGTGAAATCAGCTGATTATCCTAACCTCAAAATGCGTAAGCAATAATTACAAATAACTCTTTTTAAATTACACAAATAGACTTACCACTAACGGAGCGAAGTAAATAGACTTCAAGGATCTATTTTCAATCATCTTTGTTGTAGATTTGGCCGTAGATAACTAAATAAACCTCGAAATATGTACACTTGAATTTGGTCACTTGATTTTATTACATAATAAATGTATTAAAACACTGAGATATCACAGCGCGACACATATGATAAATTAAATATGAAATACAATATACGTGCTGAAATTAATACATAAAATAATTAATAAATAAATAAAAATACGGCTAAGCCGCGCGAGAATTCGATTTGACAACTTTGACAGATCTAGTGATGCGCTCGCTTAGCTTTATAAGATATTATTTCTTATCTATCTTATCTTTCGTGTATCATTCTAAAAAATCTTTACCTAATTTTACCGCATCATAATAATACAATAAAGAGATTAGCTGGGAAAATACTTGTCGTATCATAATGCAAAGAAGCCCATGATGAAATATTGTACAATACTTACTATCCACATTAAAAATATCGCGATGAAAACTTCTCGTACTACCTACCTACTTATTTTTAGATTCCATGTGAATAAGAACTCTTTTCACAGACAAAGAATGAAAAAAGTCAAAATAAACAATTTTGTTTGTTGCTTAGCAACGAGTAACGATCCCGCAACGTCCTCACGTCTGTGTGAAGCTTTTCCTAGCTCGACTTTCTATTATTGTTTCATTTATTTTAGTGTTTTATAAACATTTACAATGCCCAAAGTTACGGCTTGTCCAGACCCCCATACGAACATTATATACCATCACGTGCGGAAGGGAAGCGAGCCCGGTTGCTACCAACTGCACAAGTAGGTGTTGAAGTCGCTACACAGAAACATAGAATACACCAGCCAGCTGCTTCCCTTAACTGCATACTTTAAAAGTCATAAGACGAATTCGAAGATTTTCTATGGTAGTTATAGCGAAGCTGACAACTCGTCTACCCTTTATGTTTCGCATTCGCATCTCCTCTAACCAGGCCGTTGCTCAATGTGCCTTCCAAATCGCAATGTCGGTTAAACCTTTGCTGTGGGAAAGTTGTATAATCCTTGTTTTACTTTTTCCAGGCCAAAAGAATGCCGCCTTAGATTCCCGCTCAGCAACAAACCCATCCATAAATGCGAGTGCCCGCCTATGGAAGTCATAAACGTTCCTCAACATGGCCTGGGTTGGCGCAAGTTGGTCGTGCCCAAAGGAAAACCCAACTTTTATCCAGCGGTCATGCGCAAATCCGACTACGATAGGCTGAAGAAGCAGGCTAAGGTAACGCCTGATGATTATTTGTAAGCAACGTTGTGCGAAACTTTGTATTTCATTTTCCGCCAATGGAAGTCATATACCCAACATAGCCTGGGCACCCGCCGCGCTTATTAATAGTCTAGCCTGGGTTGGCACAAGCTGGTCGTACCAAAAGACAGACCTAACTTCTATCCAGCGATCATGCGCAAATCCGACTACGATAGGCCGAACTGAAGAAGCAGGCTAAGGTAACGCCTGATGGTTATTTGTAAGCAACAATCCTAAAAACGTTTCTTTGTATTGTAAGTGATAAAAAACAGAATGTATCAGCTGCTTTGCTTCTCCACCCGAGCGTAATAATAATAGACAACCCGTGACTAGACCAATACCTACGTGCATATATCTTACCTGAAATGCTCTTAAAAGTAGTTGACTCTCTGCTTACCTTGTGACGCGCATACGCGTGATTTTAAGTGTTATTTACCTGTTTTTACAGATCGTGACCCAAGAAGAAATATTGAAAGCCATGACCGACCAAGAGGCAGCTATCCAGAAGGCAGCTAAAGACTCCGAAGCACGGAAGACGATGCTCAAACAGAAGCTGCTGCCTCAACCAGGAGCTGACGTGGCTGCCGGCACTGCAGACCCTGAGTTAGAGGGACCAGACCAGCACGCGCATACACTCTCTAGGAATGAAAGTCAGTGCTTTTTTGTCAGTTGCATTTTCAGTTTTGTTAAGGTTCCTGATAGTGGTCGTTACACAGACCATCATCATCATCATCATTGTATGGCGTTTCCGAAAATATACAGACCATGTTCTCTAATTAAACGGTTCAAAACTCATGACAACAGGGTTTATCGGGTCGTTTGACTCAACAACCCAAGTTTAAATGAATTTTTTTGAAAGTTGATTTCTTATGTTATTCTGCAGTGCTAAAAGCGGACAACATGCAGGGTCCGCGTCTCTGCAACCGCATCATACTCGCATCTAAATGTCACGCAATACGGGATGCACAGCTCGAAGAAAAACAACTGATCAAGAAAGAACTGGAGGAGGAAACTAGACGGTATGTAGTAGGTTGCCTGGTAGTGGTTGCCACTTAGCAATAAGGCCGCATCATACTCGCATCTAAATGTCACGCAATACGGGATGCACAGCTCGAAGAAAGACAACTGATCAAGAAAGAACTGGAGGAGGAAACTAGACGGTATGTAGTAGGTTGCCTGGTAGTGGTTGCCACTTAGCAATAAGGCCGCATCATACTCGCATCTAAATGTCAGACGGTACGTTGAAACATAGATAGCTACCCTGAGCATCGATACTTCAGTACCTATATAAGACTAAACGATCACGTATAAGCGGTAGACCGGCCATCTGACTTGCAAGTTGCAACTATAAGTAACTAAGCGCTCTCCCACCGGAGTCCGGCTCTATTCCATGTAGCTCTGTGTTTTGTTCTTCTATGGAAATGGAAATGCCAACGCCGTTGAGACTTCTGGATGAGCTTGCTACATCGTCAACCCTCGACTAAAGTCAAAGCGGCTAGTTCTTGCTCCCTGCAAAAAAAAAACCTACCGCAAAATAACTAATAGGTACCTCATCGGTAGAGTCTGTTCGAAAAGAGAACAGGCATAGAATCGGAGGGCGCACATTTGTATTAATTAGCCCACGGCTGGTTGCGTGGCGTTTATGCCTAGGTATTTGACCCAAAACCTCCAAAATTTTATGTAGAAGGTTACTGTTAAAGACTTGGGCATAATCCTCACACGAACAAGCGACAGTTAATTAAATACAAATGCGCGCCCTCAAATTCCATGCCTGTTCTCTTTTCGAACAGACTCTATCAAACAAAATGTCGGGACCAGACTGCCGACTCAGTTATATTTTGCCTTGTCTTCCAGCTTGGACGCCATAATGGAAGAGAACCGCGTGGCGGCTGTAAACCGCGCAGAAGCTGAAGAACAGCGACGAATGAACCTGCGTCTGCAGAACCTTGCCGCTTTGAAAGAGCAGATACACGCACATGAGACTGCTAAGGTACTGATCATCAATATATCAGTACAGTAGTAGATACTACTGGAAGAGAACCGCATGGCGGCGGTGAATCGCGCTGAAGCTGATGAAGAGCGACGAATGAACCTGCGTCTGTAGAACCTTACCGCTTTGAAGGAGCAGCAATACTTACTTCCAGTCTCCTTCCGCCTATCTGAATTAGGCGAGTAGGTCACTATCACACATCGAGCTACATTTACCTACATATATTGAAGTAGGTATTCGGTTTCGCACAGGTTTCTGAGTAACAGCTTCATCTCACGCACAACACACAGAGCAACGAACAGCTCGATTTAAGAGGAGTATTTAAATTGACCTTTCCATACAAAAGGCGATAACGGTTCCCACCCAGTAAACATAGTCCGATTCCTATAATTTTTGGAAATGATGTAGATATACTTAAAAACTAGGTTTGTACGTTTTTATTTTTTAGAAATATTAAAGAATTTCATTACTAAATTAACTTCTAGAACTTGGCTTACTTTTAGATATCACAACTTTTTTATTCAGGTTTGTAACAACGAACGAAACTTGTCCATTTTTTACAGGATGTTTTTGTTGGGATTTATTTTTCATCTGATGTTCATTATGCGTACTTCCTATGAGTCCGATTCTTGCATACCTCGCCTACCTACTTACAACAAAAATATATTGATCATAAACTGTTCTAGATAATGGAAGCCGAGAGGATTGAAGAGGAGAGCATTCGCGTGAACCAATCCAACATCGCGATGCAGATCGACGAGGCTCAGAAGCTGAAGGAGAAACACGCGCGCCAGGCCAAGCTCAAGGAGATACTCGACCAGGGTAAGTTTTTATACGAAGAACTTGGAAGAAATAGCCATTTCAACCGAGTTTTGGTGACGGCGGTTAATCTCCTAACGATCAACCATTTTCGCGGGACTTAGCTTTTAGTGTCCGAGGCACTAGGTGTTTGCGGAACACACAAATCTAATGTATCTGTAATTTTACACACAGATCTATTTGGGACAGACTGACAAACACTATCAGTGAGAAATTAGAGGCAGACTTTGTCTAACTATTTATAATATAATGCTCATCTAACCTAACCTAACCTAACCAAACTAAAAGCGAAAACAACGCAAAGTCGCTGTCCCGTTAACCCGGGATCTCCGAACCGAGAGACTAAGGTACAGACCTCAAAAGTCACTCGACTAGTAGTACCATCCAATGGTACTGTCAAATGGTACAACTGGCACGGCGGGGACTATATAAAACTTTAATATTGTGTTGTTCAGGCAACGCCGAGCTCCTCTACTACAGACAGCTGCAAATGGAAGAGGATCGTATAATGAACCTGAGAATCGAAAACTTCCTGAAAGCCAAGCAGGACAGGGAGGCAAGAAACCAGGCCCATGCTGATGCCATCAAAGCTGCCAAACAGAAGGGCATCGACCATATCTCTAAGGCTCAGAAGGTACGTTAAAAAGCTGAAGATGGAAGTGCCTACTTCCTGGAAGCCAAGCAGGACAGGGAGGCAAGAAACCAGGCCCATGCTGATGCCATCAAAGCTGCCAAACAGAAGGGCATCGACCATATCTCTAAGGCTCAGAAGGTACGTTAAAAAGCTGAAGATGGAAGAGCCTACTTCCTGGAAGCCAAGCAGGAGCGGGAGGCTCGAAACCAGGCCCATGCTGATGCCATCAAAGCTGCCAAACAGAAGGGCATCGACCATATCTCTAAGGCTCAGAAGGTACGTTAAAAAGCTGAAGATGGAAGAGCCTACTTCCTGGAAGCCAAGCAGGAGCGGGAGGCAAGAAACCAGGCCCATGCTGATGCCATCAAAGCTGCCAAACAGAAGGGCATCGACCATATCTCTAAGGCTCAGAAGGTACGTTAAATAGCTGAAGATGGAAGAGCCTACTTCCTGGAAGCCAAGCAGGAGCGGGAGGCTCGAAACCAGGCCCATGCTGATGCCATCAAAGCTGCCAAACAGAAGGGCATCGACCATATCTCTAAGGCTCAGAAGGTACGTTAAATAGCTGAAGATGGAAGAGCCTACTTCCTGGAAGCCAAGCAGGAGCGGGAGGCTCGAAACCAGGCCCATGCTGATGCCATCAAAGCTGCCAAACAGAAGGGCATCGACCATATCTCTAAGGCTCAGAAGGTACGTTAAATAGCTGAAGATGGAAGAGCCTACTTCCTGGAAGCCAAGCAGGACAGGGAGGCAAGAAACCAGGCCCATGCTGATGCCATCAAAGCTGCCAAGCAGAAGGGCATCGACCATATCTCTAAGGCTCAGAAGGTACGTTAAATAGCTGAAGATGGAAGAGCCTACTTCCTGGAAGCCAAGCAGGAGCGGGAGGCGAGAAACCAGGCCCATGCTGATGCCATCAAAGCTGCCAAGCAGAAGGGCATCGACCATATCTCTAAGGCAAAAGAAGGTAAGCACAAAATGTGATGTCTGAGGTCAAATTCAGAAGCAATGTATGGAATGTTCTATTAACGGTCGGCGACGATGAAAACCATAAATAAAACCTTGACAGTGAACCCGGCAAATCTGTAGTGTTTGAGTTTTATAACGTCACGACCACTATCAAAGACAGGAACTGGACCTATAGCACAACGTGTCCCCTTTAGGTTCATAAGGACCACTTCCTTAAACGTACACTTCCCAAAACGTCCACTTCTCACAAGGCCCACTTCCCTAAACCTTCACTTTTCATAACGTCCACTTCCCAAAACGTTCACTTTCCTGAAATCAGTGCTATCAGTCATAATAACTATGACCATTTCACCTGATTGCACATATTAAAAGGTTCTCTAATATTCAATGTATCATGTTCCTCAGGCCGAGCAAGAGTTGAAGGAAGAGCTGGAGCGCATCCGCAACCTGAAGATCCAGGAGGATGTGGAACGCGAGTATCGACGCAAAGAGAGGGACATGGCCATCAAGAGGAACAGAGATCTGAAGAACCTGCATGAAGCTCGTGTGGCGCAGGTACTGTTTCTACATACATACATAAAATCACGTCTTTATCCCTAATGGGGTAGGCAGAGCGAAAACGACCCAAAGGTCATTGCGCCACGTCTGACAAGTTTTGAGGGTTATAACTTATAACAGATGATTTTGCACATTGCTATATAGTAACGAGTTGTCAGCCCATCGCCTAAATTGCAATACACTGAAACCCTCGAATCCCTTAGCTGGTTTTTACAGCATGCCCGGGAGGAGATACAGCTGGCACATTCTATGTTTTTCTATTACTCCCAGTCCAGCATGGAAGTCTTTTTCTCCTTTCTGAATTAAGACTTTGGGATTTTTACTATGAAGCGTGCTATTCCAGAAGATGTTATTCTTGCTTTGAAGAAAGTAAAACGGAGCTTGAGAGAATGAGCGAGCCGTAACTTGATATTCTGACCCGGCACCGCAAGGTCCTAAACAAGACTCCAAGATTCTACGTTGTTTTAACAGAACACCAGGCTAAGGCCCGTATTTATAATCAGCTCTCAAGAGTGACAGCAAGTTTGAGTTCGTATCAGAAATGTCACATCAGTATAAAACGACTGACATAGCTTAACGACTAATATCTAGGATATTAACCGGGACCAACGGCTTAACGTGCCTTCCGAATCACGGAGGACTGATTCAGGCTGATGAAGATTAGAAATCTAGTAATAATTTCTTTGTGTTCAGATCAGTGACATCCACCGCAATATCGCTCGCGAGATCGCCAAGGACGAGCAGAGCTTCAACAACGCGGCCAGGCAGAATGAAGAATACCTGCGAAGGCAGAAAGTGGTAAATATGGCCTTTTCACAAATCTTTTCTGTAAACAAGTCTGTTATTCGTTAACATATCTTGGCACGAAGCTCAAAACTGCTTCTTCTCAATCGAGGTCTATTCGGGTCAAACCCAATCGTACCCAATATTTAAATTGCCGATTTCGATGGCTTCTGACAAGGTTTCTGTAACGACCAGTTTTAGACATAGACGAAAGTATCCCAGTACATTTAGTTCTGAAGATACGTGTGAAGATTTGGCAAAAGAATCCGAAATAAAGACACACTAAATAAAAATAAATAAATAAAAATAAATAAATAAAATAAAAATGTTTATTACTCTCACCACAATATTTACAAATAACAACACTGAAACAAAATTGCGTTGCGTACACCAGTGATAAGAAATTCGCCATATTCTAGCAGAAAAATTAGAAGACACAAAATCACGTAGCAAAACTCAAGTCCTAATATTACATACATACATACATAATAATCACGCCGTTATCCCTAATGGGGTAGGCAGAGCGTAAACGACCTAAACAAAGGTCGTTCCGCCACGTTTGACAAGTTTTGAGGGTTATTCCAGATAGATCTGTATATTGCTAATAGTGACAGGTTGACAGCCCATCGCCTAAAAAATTACAATACTGAAACCCTCAGATCCCTTAGCTGATTTTTACAGCATGCCCGGGAGGAGATGCAGCTGGCACATTCTATGTTTTTCTATCTCTCCCAGTCCAGCATGAAAGTATATTATAAGTTCTAATATTTTGGTATATTTTCAGTTGGATGACCAACATAAGGCGAGTGTGGAACGTCACCGTCAGGAGATCATGAAGCAGATCAACGACAAGGAACGCAACAGGTAACTCTAGGAATAAACACCGCATTTCTGAATAGAAAAATAGCAGAAGAATTACATAAAATATTTATTCTGACCGACTCTAACACCTAAATCTAGCTAAAAGGACCATTTTGCTAAAGCAACATTTTGCGAAAAGGACATTTTGCGAATTGACATTATGAGGAAGAGACATTTTGCAAAGCTTCTAAATATTTTATTAGAAAGAAATTTAATTAAAGAATACTGTTTCTATGCACATATACCTAAATTAATGAAATGAACAACTAATAACATAAAAGTTCAAGTAGCTATTTTGACCATTTACAAATTGCACCAATCGCTATTTTGACTATCTGCAACTAGGATTGGTATTGATCAATGGACCAAAATGTGTACCAATACGAATTACCCCTACTTTATTATTGTCCTAGGGCGGAAATGCGTGAGAAGATACACAATCAGGGCGTAGCGATGCGCATGGAGCAAGAAGCACAGGACATGTACGAGACAATCGTCATCAAGCAAAAGGTAAACATGACCGTTCTTCCTTTATTTATACCTCTTCTAGAGTCTGTTCGAAAAGAGAACAGGCATGGAATTTGAGGGCGCGCATTTGTATTTAATTAACTGTCGCTTGGTCGTGTGAGGATTATGCCCAAGTCTTTAACAGTAACCTTCTACATTAAATTTTGGAGGTTTTAGGTCAAAGACCTAGGCATAAACGCCACGCAACCAGCCGTGGGATAGTTAATACAAATGTGCGCCCTCCGATTCTATGCCTGTTCTCTTTTCGAACAGACTCTATCACTGACATGCATCTAGGCGATTTAGACATTTTGCGATTTGGACTTTCTGCAACACCTGGACCATCGTTTATTTATACCTCTTCAAGGGATAAGATCCGACTCGCACCTAGCCGATTTAGGCATTTTGCGACTTACACATTTCGCAATTTGAACATTTTCCAACTTAAACATTACGAGATTTGAACGTTTTACATTTCATGCACCTTAGACATTTCGCAATTTGTCAATTTGCTACTTTGACAACTTTACAATGTAGACGTTCTGCAATTATTAGACATTTTGTGATTTTGACATTTTTGCAATAAAGTTATTTTGCAATAACTGGGGTAGGTACTGGACATTTTGCAATTTGGATATTCTTTAGCGGCGTTGTGCACTTTTTGGGATGGGTAAAAAATGTTAAACTCGCGTCAGACCAGAGTCCTGACCTCTGGTCACACACAAATTGTATGCCAACAGAGGCCAAGCAAGAGGTTAAGTAAAATGGCCGATCACTAATTTACCGCGTCTTAGGCCCGTACTTATAATCAGCTCTCAAGAGTAACAGCGAGTTTGAGTTCGTATCAGAAATGTCATTCCAGTACAAAATTACCTGTATATAATATGTAATATTGCTCTCAATCTTGAGATCGCTTTATAAATACGAGCCTTTGAAACCTACTAGCGCCATCTTTTGAGTTTTCGCTTCTACCGGCACTCCCGGAGTGCAGCCCGTTTTTTTTGTAATATTTACATGCATTTTGTTTTCGCAGGTAAACAAAATGAGAGACCAGAAGATTCCAGAGAAATACGTGAAGGAAGTGGAACAAACACTCGCGAAACATGGCTACAAGAACTTATAACATCTTTTAAGTATATTTATTAACTATTTATTTATATTCTACTTTCCTGCTAATACTATTTTCTTTTGGAATGTCAATACCAAGAAGAGGGTTTTTTTTTTTAATTATTTTGCCTCTTTATGGCATAGGCAAGGCCGATTACTCAGTATAAGTAACTAAACAAAATGGTTGTCATATTTGGACTCAAATGCGCTATTGGTATGAAAAACATACCAGACTAATTTCCCTTTGAATTCAAATCGTAGTTGCTCAAATCGACATAAAATATAAAAAAGCTATCAACTTGATTGTCTCTAACACAATGTAGAATGACTACCTGCGATTTTAACGAAACGCGTATTAGACGAAACGCGTATTAGCGAATAAACTGCGACCGTATCCCATAAATTAGGTATGTACTAAAACTCATATCAATCGACAAGAAGTAGTTGTAAAATGTTCAAATCTCGTAATGTTTAAGTTGGAAAATGTTCAAATTGCGAAATGTGTAAGTCGCAAAATGCCTAAATCGGCTAGGTGCGAGTCGGATCTTATCCCTTGAAGAGGTATAAATAAACGATGGTCCAGGTGTTGCAGAAAGTCCAAATCGCAAAATGTCTAAATCGCCTAGATGCATGTCAGTGATAGAGTCTGTTCGAAAAGAGAACAGGCATAGAATCGGAGGGCGCACATTTGTATTAACTATCCCACGGCTGGTTGCGTGGCGTTTATGCCTAGGTCTTTGACCTAAAACCTCCAAAATTTAATGTAGAAGGTTACTGTTAAAGACTTGGGCATAATCCTCACACGACCAAGCGACAGTTAATTAAATACAAATGCGCGCCCTCAAATTCCATGCCTGTTCTCTTTTCGAACAGACTCTAGAAGAGGTATAAATAAAGGAAGAACGGTCATGTTTACCTTTTGCTTGATGACGATTGTCTCGTACATGTCCTGTGCTTCTTGCTCCATGCGCATCGCTACGCCCTGATTGTGTATCTTCTCACGCATTTCCGCCCTAGGACAATAATAAAGTAGGGGTAATTCGTATTGGTACACATTTTGGTCCATTGATCAATACCAATCCTAGTTGCAGATAGTCAAAATAGCGATTGGTGCAATTTGTAAATGGTCAAAATAGCTACTTGAACTTTTATGTTATTAGTTGTTCATTTCATTAATTTAGGTATATGTGCATAGAAACAGTATTCTTTAATTAAATTTCTTTCTAATAAAATATTTAGAAGCTTTGCAAAATGTCTCTTCCTCATAATGTCAATTCGCAAAATGTCCTTTTCGCAAAATGTTGCTTTAGCAAAATGGTCCTTTTAGCTAGATTTAGGTGTTAGAGTCGGTCAGAATAAATATTTTATGTAATTCTTCTGCTATTTTTCTATTCAGAAATGCGGTGTTTATTCCTAGAGTTACCTGTTGCGTTCCTTGTCGTTGATCTGCTTCATGATCTCCTGACGGTGACGTTCCACACTCGCCTTATGTTGGTCATCCAACTGAAAATATACCAAAATATTAGAACTTATAATATACTTTCATGCTGGACTGGGAGAGATAGAAAAACATAGAATGTGCCAGCTGCATCTCCTCCCGGGCATGCTGTAAAAATCAGCTAAGGGATCTGAGGGTTTCAGTATTGTAATTTTTTAGGCGATGGGCTGTCAACCTGTCACTATTAGCAATATACAGATCTATCTGGAATAACCCTCAAAACTTGTCAAACGTGGCGGAACGACCTTTGTTTAGGTCGTTTACGCTCTGCCTACCCCATTAGGGATAACGGCGTGATTATTATGTATGTATGTATGTAATATTAGGACTTGAGTTTTGCTACGTGATTTTGTGTCTTCTAATTTTTCTGCTAGAATATGGCGAATTTCTTATCACTGGTGTACGCAACGCAATTTTGTTTCAGTGTTGTTATTTGTAAATATTGTGGTGAGAGTAATAAACATTTTTATTTTATTTATTTATTTTTATTTATTTATTTTTATTTAGTGTGTCTTTATTTCGGATTCTTTTGCCAAATCTTCACACGTATCTTCAGAACTAAATGTACTGGGATACTTTCGTCTATGTCTAAAACTGGTCGTTACAGAAACCTTGTCAGAAGCCATCGAAATCGGCAATTTAAATATTGGGTACGATTGGGTTTGACCCGAATAGACCTCGATTGAGAAGAAGCAGTTTTGAGCTTCGTGCCAAGATATGTTAACGAATAACAGACTTGTTTACAGAAAAGATTTGTGAAAAGGCCATATTTACCACTTTCTGCCTTCGCAGGTATTCTTCATTCTGCCTGGCCGCGTTGTTGAAGCTCTGCTCGTCCTTGGCGATCTCGCGAGCGATATTGCGGTGGATGTCACTGATCTGAACACAAAGAAATTATTACTAGATTTCTAATCTTCATCAGCCTGAATCAGTCCTCCGTGATTCGGAAGGCACGTTAAGCCGTTGGTCCCGGTTAATATCCTAGATATTAGTCGTTAAGCTATGTCAGTCGTTTTATACTGATGTGACATTTCTGATACGAACTCAAACTTGCTGTCACTCTTGAGAGCTGATTATAAATACGGGCCTTAGCCTGGTGTTCTGTTAAAACAACGTAGAATCTTGGAGTCTTGTTTAGGACCTTGCGGTGCCGGGTCAGAATATCAAGTTACGGCTCGCTCATTCTCTCAAGCTCCGTTTTACTTTCTTCAAAGCAAGAATAACATCTTCTGGAATAGCACGCTTCATAGTAAAAATCCCAAAGTCTTAATTCAGAAAGGAGAAAAAGACTTCCATGCTGGACTGGGAGTAATAGAAAAACATAGAATGTGCCAGCTGTATCTCCTCCCGGGCATGCTGTAAAAACCAGCTAAGGGATTCGAGGGTTTCAGTGTATTGCAATTTAGGCGATGGGCTGACAACTCGTTACTATATAGCAATGTGCAAAATCATCTGTTATAAGTTATAACCCTCAAAACTTGTCAGACGTGGCGCAATGACCTTTGGGTCGTTTTCGCTCTGCCTACCCCATTAGGGATAAAGACGTGATTTTATGTATGTATGTAGAAACAGTACCTGCGCCACACGAGCTTCATGCAGGTTCTTCAGATCTCTGTTCCTCTTGATGGCCATGTCCCTCTCTTTGCGTCGATACTCGCGTTCCACATCCTCCTGGATCTTCAGGTTGCGGATGCGCTCCAGCTCTTCCTTCAACTCTTGCTCGGCCTGAGGAACATGATACATTGAATATTAGAGAACCTTTTAATATGTGCAATCAGGTGAAATGGTCATAGTTATTATGACTGATAGCACTGATTTCAGGAAAGTGAACGTTTTGGGAAGTGGACGTTATGAAAAGTGAAGGTTTAGGGAAGTGGGCCTTGTGAGAAGTGGACGTTTTGGGAAGTGTACGTTTAAGGAAGTGGTCCTTATGAACCTAAAGGGGACACGTTGTGCTATAGGTCCAGTTCCTGTCTTTGATAGTGGTCGTGACGTTATAAAACTCAAACACTACAGATTTGCCGG
>JARACY010002861.1:0-38428 GCA_029255725.1 Scrobipalpa atriplicella
ATGGCGCTCTAGCAAGTAAATACATACATGGTGTAAGTGACAACTTCAGTGGTTGCACAGACAACAAAACTGAACAACTTTCAAATTCTTAAAAAAGAATGGCTTTCGATACAAAATTGGCTACTTTCCAACTAGTCAAATCAGCAACTTTTTATGAAATGTGAAAAACGCTTTTTTGTATGAAAATAGTAAATTATGACGTCACATTTTAGTAAATATTGACTAATCAAATCAATAACTTATATACTTTTAATTCGATTATTAAAATCTAAATGTGCATTTTTTTATGATGAATGAAATCCACAATATTTTTAGCCATTAGTTTTAAGTATAAACGTTTTGAATTTTTTGAGCTACCCAGTCAAGTACCCAATTACCACCTCGACAATACGCTATTTGACTACTAGTCAAATCAGCAACTTTTTATGAAATGTCAAAAACGATTTTTGTATTAAAATACTGGGTTATGACGTCACTGGCTTGTAAATATTGACTACTCAAATCAATAACTTCTATATTTTTAACTTGATTATTAAATCGAAATATGCATTTGTTTTTAAATGATGAATGAGATCCACAGTATTTTAGCCATCAGTTTTAAGGTATGAACGTTTTGAATTTTGATCAAAGTTGTTCAGTTTATGGGAAGTTGTCCTTTACAGTCTTTATTAAATTATACATAATCTTAAACTACTTCTCATCTGGATAATAGAATAAAGAAATGCAACATATTCAGCCATCACGCTACTTGAATGTGTACAACTACAAGTCAGTGTTAAAATACAATATGATATTATAATTTATAGTGAATGAGGTGCCTTCCATGCCGGACTGGAAGTGATAGAAAAACATAGAATGTGCCAGCTGCATCTCCTCCCGTGCATGCTGTAAAAATCAGAATCGAGGGTTTCAGGGTATTGCAATTTAGGCGATGGGCTGACAACCTGTCACTACAGCAGTATACATAATCATCATATGTATTAACCCTCAAAACTTGTCAAACGTGGCGGAATGACCTATTTTTAGGTCACTGTACTGTTATAAAGTAAGTTATAGTCAGATATCTCTGCATTATAAATACCTAGTGACCTACAATTAGATTGTTATTTTGAACCGAACGAGAAGACTTCTCGTGGCCATGAAGCATGAAACTGCTCTGAAATATCAAGATAGCAATAAATATAATCGTGGTAATAATCCCGTTTAAAATAACAATCTAATTGTAGTGCACAAACGCGAAAATATCAAACTTATTATACAGACCTATCGTTACTTTTAGGGAAAACGATTCTTCTTTTTGCCAAGTCTTACCCCATCTGCTTTAAAATCACTCAAACGGGTACAGATCATAATAAAACAGGTAATAACATAAATCTAACTAGAAATAAAATTAATTCTATCTACAAATCTATGCGAACATCAATACAAAACTGAGCTTTTCGATTTTTTATTAATTTTATCTAAAAAATCTAACATCCAAAATTGACGACAATAAAAATAAGTATCAAGCAGAGTGTTGCTTGCAAATATAAAACATTTTTTAACTTTTACATGAGACAAAAGTGCAATTTAAAAAAGAATTTTACAAAGCCTAGTATTTTTAATCATAAGAGAAAACATCACAAGTCAAGGTACAATACTCAACTAAACAATTTAACTATTATCACTGTCCGTGATAGTAGAGCTTGTCATCCTTATAACAGGGTTTTGAGTCGAATCGCTAGAATCGCATTCAACCATAAGGATTTCATCCGGACTATCATTTCTATCAGAATTGCTCTCAGTGTAAGTACCAGTAGGAGATTTATCTTCAATAACAGCTTTGAGATAAGACTCACGATCCATAATGTTAGTGTCTCTAGCTAAAGCGAGTACGTCTAGAGACATCATGCTTTTAGATTTCTCGGTTTTCGTCAAAGGTGGGTTGGTATGTTCGTAGACAACTTCACGGCTGATAGATTTCGTTCTCATGAGATTTGTCTCGTTTTTCAACGTATCGCTCGGCGGGTGCGTGTACTTGGATCCTGTGTTTGTTGACGTGGATGGTGCGCTTGCGTTCCTCGGTGAGCTCGCCGTGAATTTCGACCTAATCTTCTGTTGGTTATTCTCTTTCATCATCAACAGTTGATCTAGCTTGTTAATCGTTTCGTTCAGTTCTAGAGCCCAAGCTTCGTCTGTTTCCACATCTTTTCTGTCTATCGGTTTCAAAGCTAGCTCTCTGACACGCATCCTTAGTTCTTGAAGACTGGAATCTTCGTCGTGTTCCGTTTCTTTTTCTGCTTCGTTCTCATCATGAACCGGATCTCTTTCAGCCCCAACTCCTGGTTCTCTCGGTCCTACAGGAATGGCATTTCTTCCTAGAGGATAGTCGCCGCGTCTTTTGTGTATTTCTTCTGAGATTTCTTCCAGAGCTTTCAAGGACTTGGAGTATCGGAATTTAGCGTCAGCAATGAGATGCTGCAGCTTGGCGATCTTTTCATTTTGCGTGTGAAGTTGTTCGTCGCACAGTTTCTTCTCCTCGAAGTAGAGACGGGATTTGATTATGTTTCGTTTCAAGTTTTCTTCGAGCTGAGCTACCTGAAAAATTATGTATAAAATATTTTTATCCTGTTAACAATTTATCGAATGTATGTGAGTTGTATAAAGTATTATGCATTTCGCAGTCATTTTAATCACGATGAAATACATACATAGATTGATTTTTCTGATAGAGACTATTTTTTTTTCTCTTCTTAAAAGCGACAGTGGCGCCATCAGTTTTAATTAATTGTGCATGAAATACAAACATTTGCATGAATAATTTACGTTTCGCGAGAATTGCAACTTCCTCCATTTTATAATCCATAAAACTGATGGGTGGCGCCACTGTCGCAGCTCTGTTCGCCCCTTAAATACGAATGAAGTGTAGTGAAGTCGTTTACCTTTCTCTCAGCCGCAATGTAAGCCGCAGCCTTTTGCTGGTGCTCTCTGCCACTCTCGGCCTTCCGCTTCTCTGCATCCATAACCTGTAAAATACAAATACATACATACGGAGGAGGAGATGCAGCTGGCACATTCTATGTTTTCTATCACTCCCAGTCCAGCATGGAAGTTAAAATACAAATATCTTCGATTATTTATGGATTTCTTAAAACTTTTTGGTTCGAGCCCTCAAATTCGTGTGCATCAGAATGGCGGTTGGCCAGTCATGAAATCGATTGCAAAAAAGTAGTCTAATATTTAGAGCTAATTTTGTACTATTTGGAACCTAAGACGTAGAACCTATGACGGCCCCCACAGCCTAGTTGGCAGTGTATCTGCCTTCTACGCAGAGGGTCCCGGGTTCAATTCCCAGCCGGGGCAGACATTTGAATGATGAATTTAAATGTCTGTTTGTGGGTCTGGGTGTTCTATGTGGTTGTTTCTGTGTATGTCCATGGCACCCCGATACAGGGAATCCTAGTGGGGGCTATGAGTGTGGTCGTGTTTTTTTTTAAGAAATAAACGTTTGTATCCTATTTTTATGACGATACGACGGCAGATTTAGTGAGTTGTGTGTGATAAAATAAAATTGGTTCCAGTGTTCTATCTCTTTCTATTCCTGCTGTCAGGGATTTCATGTCTCGTAAGCACGTAAGACGATACTTGACGATCCGTACCTTGATGATGGCATGATTAAGGAAGGTCTATAAATAATGACGTGCTTCGGAAGGCACGTTATACATATACACATATTTTGATGATGGCATGATTAAGCAACTCCAATCCAGCAGCGAAACGAATGCCGCCTCGATAACTTTTGAGTGGCAGCCGACCGGCAGAAGAAGACCAGGGCGACCAGTGCACACCTGGCGACGTACCATAGAAAGCGAACTCAAGGCCAAAGGATTGACGTGGTACGAAGCCAAGAGGCAGGCACAAGATAGAGGAAAATGGAGAAAGCTCGTGAAGGCCCTAAGTACCAGCGGGGTACCCTAAGAATAACAACAACAGTCCAGCAGCGAAAGTTACAGTCTCCTTACTTCGGAAAGCACGTTACCTTGATGATGGCATGGTTGAGCACCTCCTGCCAGTTGCTGTCGAACTGCCACTCATCCTGCTTGCTCACGAACCGCTGTTCAGCTAAAGTTACAGTCTCCTTGCTTCGGAAGGCACGTTACCTTGATGATAGCATGGTTGAGCACCTCCTGCCAGTTGCTGTCGAACTGCCACTCGTCCTGCTTGCTCACAAACTGCTGCTCAGCTAAAGTTACAGTCTCCTTACTTCGGAAGGCACGTTAACTTGATGATAGCATGGTTGAGCACCTCCTGCCAGTTGCTGTCGAACTGCCACTTGTCCTGCTTGCTCACAAACTGCTGCTCAGCTAAAGTTACAGTCTCCTTACTTCGGAAGGCACGTTACCTTGATGATAGCATGGTTGAGCACCTCCTGCCAGTTGCTGTCGAACTGCCACTCGTCCTGCTTGCTCATAAACTGCTGCTCAGCTAAAGTTACAGTCTCCTTACTTCGGAAGGCACGTTACCTTGATGATAGCATGGTTGAGCACCTCCTGCCAGTTGCTGTCGAACTGCCACTCGTCCTGCTTGCTCACAAACTGCTGCTCAGCTAAAGTTACAGTCTCCTTACTTCGGAAGGCACGTTACCTTGATGATAGCATGGTTGAGCACCTCCTGCCAGTTGCTGTCGAACTGCCACTCGTCCTGCTTGCTCACAAACTGCTGCTCAGCTAAAGTTACAGTCTCCTTACTTCGGAAGGCACGTTACCTTGATGATAGCATGGTTGAGCACCTCCTGCCAGTTGCTGTCGAACTGCCACTCGTCCTGCTTGCTCACGAACCGCTGCTCAGCTAAAGTTACAGTCTCCTTTGCAGCCGCGTGAAGTTCTGGAAAAAATCATAGGTATACAATACACCATATTCATTCTATAAGGCGTCCGCACGAATTTCGTCCGTATTTAATTTAAAAGGGTTTATATTGACGTAATTAGGTACTTATGAAAACTTATTCTTTTTATAGTAATACCCAGTGCGACATGTTTCTAACTTTTTAACTCGTTTTTATTAAAAATCGGGTCAGACCACTAGTATGAATAATTAAATGGGACAAAGAGTGCTTGGATGATGTCTGCTCCATACATTAGCTCAGTGTTGAAAACTAGTCGTACTTACGCAACATCAATGGCAAGGCCACTGATAACTGCCCAACACTTTTTTATTTATTGTTACCATATGCTGAATATCTTATCTGTCTGGCCGCATGTTATTTTTTATCTAACATTATACAGGGTGTTAGTTTAATTGCGTGCCATAGCTTAGGGGGTGTTTCAGTAACATTAAAGGAACCCATAAAAAAAAAACAATCTCAAAAAATAAAAAAAAAAACAAAAGTCGATAGGTATTTATGATGATTCCCGGAGCTGCGCCTACCTCTCATGGTATAACCAATACCGCACGACGACGCGCGAGTCACAACGACCAATGATAATTATTTAATAGAGGAGATACAGTTTTAGGACCTAAATATTCAATTCAAACAATCAACATATTTTAGACTTTAAAATGTTTTAAGCGAAATCCGTCGTGTTAAGAAGTCTATACCTGTCATTTTCTATCATGAGAGAACAGAAAGGGATGGTAATAATTTTAGTCGAGATTTGTGCCCTCCACGAATCGATAGCAATAAATAAGTACAAAACTATGCCAAAAATCTTAGATGGCTTTTTAGAGAAAAACAAACATATACAAGGGCGTTTTTAGTAAATAGTTTCAGCACATTGTATGCTTATGTAATCTATACTTATAAAATCGTTTGTCCTTACTGACTGACTGACTGATTCATCAACGCAGAGCCTAAACTACTAAAGCTAGAATCGTGAAATATGGAGAGCAGGTTCCTCTTATAACGTAACCTCCCACTAAGAAAGGATTTCCGGATTTTCCCTCCCTAAACGGGTAAAAAGGGGGGTTGAAGTTTGTATGAAAGTCCGTCAATTTTGAAGGTAGGATCTTCAAATTTTGTATTTAGGCTAATGATTAAAAAATAATTTATACGTGTTTCAGCATTTTTGTATTTTTCACCTCTAAGAGGGTTAAATAGGGGATGGAAATTTGTATGGGAATTCCGTCAATTTTGATGGCAGGATCTTCCAATTTTGTTTTTGGGCTAAAGATTAAAAAATAATGAACACGTGTTTCAGCGTTTTTGTATTTTCCACCCCTAAGGGGGTTAAATAGGGGTTGAAAGTTTGTATTGAAATTCCGTCAATTTTAAAGGTAGGAACAGCGCGGGAACTCAATCCCACGGGAAAACTCTTAGCTGCGGGTGAAACCGCGGGGCGGAAAGCTAGTGAACTAATAAATGATAAGCGCCTGATAGGCTCCTTCCGTCGTATGAAAATGTCGGTATGCTGATTGCCGAAGGGGAGGCATACATTCATACATAAAATCACGCCTTTATCCCTAACGGGGTAGGCAGAGCAAAAACTACCTAAACATAGGTCGTTCCGCCACGTCTGACAAGTTTTGAGGGTTAATACAGATGATGAACAGGTTGTCAGCCCATCGCCTAAATTCGCCTTGTTCAAAAAAAAAAAAAAACATATTTATTTTATATTTTTTTCTGAATCTTTACGTAATTTAAAAAAACTAATTTCATGGTTTTCGGTTTTAAATTAGCCATTATTTTTATTTTAAAATTTAAGTAACTGTACAAGAGTGAAATTATGAAATTAGTTTTTTTAAATTACGTAAAGATTCAGAAAAAAATATAAAATAAATATGTTTTTTTTGAACAAGGCGAATTGCAATACACTGAAACTCTCGATTCCCTTAGCTGATTTTTACAGCATGCCCGGGAGTAGATGCAGCTGGCACATTCTATGTTTTCTATCATTCCCAGTCCAGTATGGAAGGGGAGGCAACTGGATTTATTTACTCATTGCACGTTGGACATAGGGGGAGAGCTAATTCATTAGCTTAGGCCGCTTGCGCACTGCTCCAAATCCTGTCCGTGAAAATTCCATACAAAACGGATTTGGATGAGTGCGAAAGCTGTCATACATTTACTAGGAAGGCCACTTCGGATCAGATTCGGATTCGAATCGGATTTGGAGCAGTGCGCAAGCGTCCTTACGTATAGACCAGCAAAGCGAGAAAAACATCCTATTTACCATCTACTCTTTCGGAGTAAATTACAGCAGAGATTAGACAGTTTGAGTGACAATGTAATTTAAGTTTATACCTGTCATTTTCTAATGTCAGTCGCACTAAAAAAAACTGTTGGAGGAGTGAGCTCTCAAAAATACCACATTCATGTAATTTAAGTCTATACCTTCATTTTCTAATGTCAGTCGCACTGTTGGAGGAGTAAGCTCTCAAAAATACCACAAAATACCGACGATACAAAATATTTTAGGAACTTGAATTTGTCTAGGTTACACTGACAGCAATTGCAGCAATGACGGCTATACCCAACTAGCAAAATTTTCGATATACAGCTATTATTAGCTGTATATCAGCTGTAGAAACAGTCGCATATCTATTGTAAACAAGCTTATATCATGCGAATTATAGTGGCGCCGTGACAGGTGAACAGATTTCGCGGTCGATCTGTACGTGACGCACACTAAGGCCGTTTACGCACTGCCATCAACGCTCTAAAAGCTTGGTCTAAAAGTTTTGCACATACAATAGACAGATTACGATTTTTTTATTGATTCTATATACTGAAATCCAACCACACAGATATAGGTACGTACAGACAGACACTGTAACCTGATACAAACATCAATTTGGTCCAATTTGTACATCACACGAGTTGAGTGCCTCAGTAATTGAGATAGGAATGTAGGCAGATATAGGAGGCGTAAAATATTGGGGAAAATCTGATTCTACAATGTGTAACAGCCTCATGATAAGGCCAGGATTTGTCCACGCAGCTGTACCTAATCTCTTGGTGAGGGTTTATTGAGGAGAAGGTGGATTCAACTCACCACTGGCTCTCTGGAAGGCGACAGCTGCCTTCTGACACTCGCTTCTGGCGGTAGCCGCAGCAGCTACAGCCTCATGATAAGGCCAGGATTTGTCCACGCAGCTGTACATAATCTCTTGGTGAGGGTTTATTGAGGAGAAGGTGGATTAAACTCACCACTGGCTCTCTGGAAGGCGACAGCTGCCTTCTGACACTCGCTTCTGGCGGTAGCCGCAGCAGCCACAGCCTCATGATAAGGTCTTGATTTGTCCACACAGGTTCCTAATCTCTTGGTGAGGGCTTGCAGACGACGCGAGGTTTCGTTCAGGAGAAGGTGGAATGTTTTCATAGATTCCTGTGGAAAAGCAGTACAGTTGTAGCGATTTATGTTTCTTGTGTCTATTGTCCTAAACATTAGTTCTGATTCATTGTTTGTATTTATTTTATTTAAGGAAAGAATAGATATTCTAATGGTGATAGCATAATAACTGCGGTCCCTATAACAACACAGTTCTATCTGTAATGTCTCTCAAAGTAAACATTCCTGACGCCGAAAAACGTTATATTTGATACTCTATCAAACCTCTATGTCGCCCGCCGCGCCTAATTTTACGTGATAAATGCATGGTTTTATGTAGTTAATAATGTCTAGATATTTCGTGTTAGTGTACACTATTAGTACTGCGTAAAGAGACATCGCATCATAAAAAAAGGAACCCATAGAAACAAATGGGATCATACCATACTTAAAAGGAACCATATCCATCAGCCTTGCCCCCTTGGAAAAGTGCAGTATTATGTCTGAACACAATACATTATTGTGTCGGCGCGTGCTTGTCAGGCCTGCGGCTTACGTAACCAGATGAAAGGGATCGTATTACATATTGCACTTGCCAGACAGATAATGTTGTACATTGCTTGTTACCAGAGCTACATGGCGATTAGTTTCTACGCTACGTGAGATAAGCCGTCATTACCAACACCAACATTATTCATTAAATTAGATTATAACCATTAACCATTCTTGGTGTAGGTATTGGTTCGGCAGTTATAATAATAGCTGAATTATTTAAAGTTTAGCCAATGCTAACGGCAATTAGTTAATCGAGTACCTACTGTACCTACTCGTAGAGCAGCATCCTTTACGGATTCTCAAATTAAAAAAAACTCAAAACTCTCCAGCAACGTTGTACCAGATTTCATAGATGATTTTAAAATTTCGAACATCAAAATATTCTCTAGAAAGCAATGGGCGACATATAGGTAGATATGCCCGTAATGAACATATTTCCGAAATTTCAGCTTTCATGTGCTTAGTTAGGTCTGTGGTTAGGTTTTTCATTTCATTTTTCTCTATAAATCAATGGACGACATCCAATGCCGTCTGAGTTTATGCTCGTGACAGAGCGGTGTCGGTTTTGCACCGGTTATAATCCGTTAGACGACTCCGGAGATGTACGCACAGGTTACACTAAATATAGAACATGGGCATGGTTTTCCTGCATGGCGGTTTGTCGTATTTATTCCTTTGATGTTAAATAATGACGGCAGAGCACGAGTTAACTAATTCTTACATACATATAATCACGCCTTTATCCCTAATGGGGTAGGCAGAGCGTAAACAACCCAATAGGTCGTTCCGCCAAGTCTGACTTTTAAGGGTTATTCCAGATGGATCTGTATATTGCTATAGTGGCAGGTTGTCAGCCCATCGCCTAAATTACAATACTGAAACCGTCGAATCCCTTAGCTGACTTTTACAGCATGCCCGGGAGGACATGCAGCTGGCACATTCTATGTTTTTCTCTCTCTCCCAGTCCAGCATGGAACTAATTCTTAACTATAATTATTGCCGTCCATCATGATAGAAAAATTATGTACGGGTGGTTTTTAGTGAAGTCGCGTCAGTTGCAACACTGAAATGCCCTAATTGGGTGGCACAATGAAAGATTTCGAGTTAAAATATTGTACCAATTCAGACCGAGGTATTTTGGAAATAACGTAGGGTTTTGAAGTAAATATAATAACAGCATTAATACGGGATGACGAAAATACTTGGCGTTGACGTGAATTACATACTTTGTACAGCTTTTTAATACATACAATCAATTCATCTATCATACTACAATACTAGCAATGAATGGACATATTTAAAGGGTTTCATTTTCGTTTCCCATTAGAGTATGAAAACAAATATTCAAAGACAATCAACTATATAAAGGATGACTAAACAAACAGCGAACATTCAACGCGTTATGACAAGAGCAAAGGAAAATCAACATCCATCATAGCTTCACCACAGAATATATAATAGTACTAACGTAGCTTCACAAAGAGGCCTTCCCATTCTGGGCTCATTTATCATTTACACCATAGGCTCTTGAGTTTCAACCTTGGAAGCGCCATCACAAATAGAAGGGGGTGGTAGGATGAGGATAAATAATTTGTTTCGAACTATCTACATTATGTAAGTGCCAGTTACTCCTCCTGGGCATGCTGTAAAATTTACAGTGTAAATGATTGGCTAACAATCTATCACGATACAATACCCATTTCTTATTAAATTGCCCCAATATTTGTCGAAACTTATTTTCCTAGGCGTTTCACGCTGTGCCTACCCCGTGAGAGATAATGGCAGCGTGACTTTATGCGTGTATAATTTCCTAAACTATCTACGTCAACTCTCAAGCAGTTGCCGATGTGGGTCGGCTGCAATTGACCCCATCATCAGCAGGCGGCCTCGGCTTAATATCAGCGCTTGCGCCGGCGCACCTTGCACCGAACTATGCACTGCACTGTGCTGCGTGATTTTCTTCTTTTCGAGTGGGTTTTTCGGGTCGAACAACGATTCACTTAACCCTAGTGTCAGAGTTTTCAAGCCGCCTAGTAGTACAGCTATTAGGCCTCTGACATGGTTAGTGTAACGACCACTATCAAAGACAGCGACCGGAACGGACGGCTTAACGTGGCCTCCGAAGCACGGAATCTTATTCGGACAATCAGGTGAACTAGTCTGCAATGGTGTGCCATTTTCATTATTGCCATTTTAAAATGATTCAATTGACAAATATCGCTAGGGAATCGAACCCAGGACCTCCTGATTGGGAGCCAATAACTCGGACCGCTAGATCGCGGAGTAGAGGCAGCGCTGTGTGATATAGTATCATACCCTTCGACTTAGGTACTAGGCTACTAGAGGTGAAAGTGAAAACAGCTGATTTTACGAGCTATTGTGACTTCTATAAACAAGTTTTTTAACCTTTTCGCCGCCAAGCAATGCAAACAAAAAATTGCCACCAGCACCACGCCAATTTTCAAAACAAATCAGACATTTCTTATTTTATATTACAAATCGAATACATATCTAAGAGCAAAAGTTTATAAATCAAAGTAGAAGGTACAAAAAATAAAATATGCGAAATGAATACACGATACAGTTTTAAAATTGCCAGTTATAACATAAATCTGTGTCTACTTTGTGTCGGCTATAGCCGTCAGTAGTGGCGCTGAGGGCAAGTCGCGAGCTGTCGTCTATAGCCGTCAGTGGCGGTGAAAAGGTTAATACATGGTTTTGCGGAAAGAAAGTCATGAAACCAAACAGTCTCTAAGGAAAAGGTGTACAAACTGGACAACAGGGGCCATCTAGTGTTTCGTCAACATCTTACTCGATCAAAAACTAACTAATATAAAATGGACTTTAATATAAATTGTGGTAACAAACAAGGATTAAAGTATAATATTTAATGTTGAATTCTTTTAACAGATTAAACTACATTTCGCAGTTATTTTAATTAGAAGACTCATGTAGTACGTACGCTAGTATTTTTCATTAGATAATGGACTAAATACTAGAAAATATACCTCATAATAATAGCCTAGAGTCTAGACTTACATTTATATTGAATGCCTTGCTTATTATTTGACGACCCGCATAGCCTAGTTGGCAGTGCATCTGCCTGCTACACAGAGAGTCCCGGGTTCGATTCCCGGCCGGGCAGACATTTGAGATGAATTTAAATGTCTGTTTCTGGGTCTGGGCGTTCTTTGTGATTGTTTCTGTGTATGTACATGGCACCCCGATACAGGGAATCCTATTGGGGGCTATGAGTGTGATCGAGTTTATAGTTTATTCTATGATGTAATATACCTATACACCACAAGCAATATAAAATAACATAATTGATACAACGATTATCTTGGCAAAAGGCGAAGGCTTCGTATAAAATATTTACATAACAATAACAGAACGATCACGTAATAGAAAACGCCGCAGAGAAGCAATTTCCCTAATGTACCTTTGGCAGCGTGGATTTAAATAAGTGCAATACTGTACTGCAGATATGTTATAGTATTTTTATCTCACGACTGCCGCTCGGCCATAGATAGATAGATAAACTCTTTATTGCGCATCAAACATAAGTATAGCAAAAGAAACTTAATAACTAAATGTGCGCAAAGGCGGCCTTATCGCTTTAAGAGATCTCTTCCAGGCAACCTTGTATGCCAGAAAGAAACACTTAAAATAGAGCAAGTAGCTGCGGCAACAAATAACAAACAGAGGATACTATACACTAAAAACCTAACACTTAATTACTACATAAACATAAATAGTTATGGTTGTGGTTGTGCGGTGCGTACGGATACGCGCACATCTTTTGTGTGCGTCTGGTTGAGGTGAGGTTCATTTCAGTGTCGTTAACAAAGAGGGGTTTACTATGGCTGTGCTATGGCGAACTCACGCGCACTTAGTCAATGCGCGTGCGGTACATTTACACACACAAGCATGGAAAAGCGGCAGTCATGAGATAAAACATCTATAGTTATGTCCTGAACTAGTATTGTTGTTTAAACATAAATAAATAATAGTCCTCCCAACAAATTTTAATTCGTGTTTGTTGTCTATTGCTTCCAGTCGTCACAAATTTGAAACAGATTCAAAAAACACTTACATCGAGCTCCAACTCCAGCTTGTTTATCTCATCAGTGGCCGCGTTTAGTTTCTCCAGCTCCACCTGGAAATTGCGGAAGAACTTCAAACAATCGCACGGAACCCTAACCGGGTACTCAAACACATAAGGCATAAGCAAGGAACATGTAGGAACGGGAAACATCATCGTTAAAAAAAACTATAAAGTAAAAAAAACTTCACGGTTATCACGCTTCGTATCACAAAGATATGAAAATCGGACATTATCTAATGTTAAACTGGAACTAAAAGAAGAACGGTGAGTTGTTTGTTTGTAGATAAAAATATGTGTCAAGTTTGGATTGATAGACTTTTTTATTACGGTGATTATGGCGAATTTGTAACGAAATATAAATTCAAAACCGTTTGAAAATCTGTGAAGTGGAAACAAGAATTAATTTAAATTATTTTAGACACTGAGTTAATACAATTTTTAAAACAATAGCCGAAGAGATTTAGTAGCAAGAGTTATATCACTTTTATACAAAAACCATTCTTCTTAAAGTAATTAAAGTAAATAAAGCAAATTGAGGCAAAAATTACAAAATTGAACCTACAGAGGATCGTTTCCTGTCCCTACAAAAGCAACTACAATTAATAAATTAACAAAAATTACTTACATAACTCATTGATACTTGTAGAGCTAATTTTTTTCCAGATAAAGAAAATATACAGTAAAAATGCTAAAATTACAATTTATTTCAATTATAGTAAGTAGTTACAGTTTACATAATAATTAGAATCATACATGCAGTAAATATTACAATATAAAAATACTTTTTGCAATACACATTCAAATTTTCTTGTGTGACTAAAAGGATAAAAGTTATTATTTCAACACAAGTAAACAGTTAACAGTATGTGTAGACAGACATATACCAATATCTTGACTTAAAGGAAATATTTTCTGCTCTGGAATTTATCAATTACTCTTGAATCTAGCTTTATTAAAACTGCGTAAACAAACACATCTCAAATTCAAGTATAGTATATATCCACAAATTCTTCAATTTATTCTTCAATACTGCCCAATCAATAAACGAAAAAAACTTTTTAAATATAAATACTACCTGCTTTTTACTGTGCTTTTAACCATGAAATTTGAGTTGATTAATATAATTCCAACTGTAATAGTTAACACCCAAAACTTTCAAAATCAAGTGGTCAGATAACAAAGTCCTTACTTAGAGAAGAAAAAACAAAATGGAATGATTAAATTGTACTAGAATATGATTTGTTCTAAAATTATATTGCTATGAACACTTCACTTTTGGTAAAGTAGGTATACAACTATTTATAAAATATAATGTATTTTAAAAAGCTACCATTATGTAAAAAAAAATTGCCAACATTTATATTAGAAATCAAGTTTATTAAAAAACGATAAAAGCAAATTTTAATTATTTTACCTATTGGTAGCTTTTTGAAATTGCATAGTTTACGTTAGGCCGAAATATTAAAGGGTAATCGTTCATTATTTTAATTATTACATGAATATAAAACATAATGAGATTATCAATGAGTAAAATCAATGAAAAACTACACCCTGGAAAATAACTAACGAAAAATCATCTCAGGTGGTTGAAAACTAAATGCTACAACAATACAAAATGTTTAACATGTTGCTGGGTCTCTGCCATTATTATATAAAGAGATTCAATTAAATCTAAGTTATTGAACCCAATTTAATTGGTCAATAGGGACATGTATAACAGACATGTATGGATAACATAAAGATACTTTTACACATGATAAAAATAATAAATGTATGTTAATAATGTACCTTCCACTTCCATTTGCAACCTTTTCTAAGGCATTTTGTTTAAAAAAGAATCCCTTATTTCGAAATATAATACTTAGTTTATTGCAACACAGTATTTGTCAGAGGGATAATTTGACTTTCATTAAAAAAGGTGCAAGCTAATATCTACCCTCTTTTCTAGGCCAATGTGAATGAACTAAATGTTAAATAAAGGATATCAATATTAATGACCCCAAAAACAAAGAGAAAAACAAGTTAATTGAGTTATTATAAGGCTTAATTATATTATTTTAAAGCTTAATCCTCAGGGGTTACAATGTAAGGAATAAAGATTATAATCATTAATAATATGGTAAATATCAATATTAAGTAAAATTAAATGAACTAATAACATTTGTGATGAAATGAAAACCTGCTCATAACAGGTATGAGATTATTATGTCTTAAATGAAAAATACTTCCTTTAATGTAAACTAAAAAAAACCATGTGAAGTTATAAATGTTGTAAAATGGCACATAATCTCTATTCTGAAAAAAATAAGTTAGTAAACTCATAATATGTTCCAATATAATTATAATAATCAAAGTTGCAGTAAGTTTAACTAATAATTGACAAACTTATATTGTGATACAAATGTTACATAATTTTGTGGACAGGAAACAGTCCTATAAGGTACCAAAGATATACATTTTACACCTCAATCGCATCTAACATACAATATTCGTCGCAAACATACGTACGAACTATAGAAACATGTATCATAAGGGATTGGACCAATCAGGGAACTTCACTATCACAAATATATTTGCCGGAAACGAAGCGGCGTTTAACAAGAGATAGTCGATACCCGCTTCCAATGAGCTCGAACTCAATGCCAGATAAGGTCGCGCCTTCACAGTTGAACTGGGCAGAAATAGTCGCTTTAGCTGAAGGCCCTTTCTCCAGCTCAAACCGCGCCCTCAGTGAACCCACGCCCCTATCCTCCGAATGCTGAGACAACTCCGTAAACCGCCACATAGCCTGCTCATTCTCCCCATTCCAAGTATTCTTAGGCATGGCTATAACATTCTTTACTTCCCCTGATACCGGAACGATAACGGAGACATTCAGTAGCGGCGACGGCGGGCTCATCGCGTGCAGATTGTACTTATAATCCACCTTTAAGTCTGTGTGGTCTCTATCGCATTTCCAATAAGCGACGAGCTGGAACGGGCACGACGCGGCCCCCGCTTTCGGCCGCACCTGGTACTTTAAGATATCCACGTTGAAATATTGCGCCGTCGGATTCTTATCTGCCTGCCGTCGCAGCAAAGCAGTCAAAGCAGGCATGTTGAAGTCGACTACGGTCGTGTCGCGCGTTGACATCATCGCGTTGATGGTAATGAGCTGCTTATTGGGTATGACGTTGTCTAGTCTATGAATGTTTTTCAGTCTGAAGCAAAGTTTCGCAGGGTTGGGGTTGTTGGCGAGTACGCCGACGATTCCGGTTGGGAAAGAAAGCATCATGTCGCCGGACATTTTGACTTGGCATTTGCCTTCTTCTGTGCCTCGGAAGTACGAGTGGATAATCTCGTGGAACGCGACGGCTAAGGGTATTGTGTCAGCCATGCCGATGGTAAGGGGCGAAGGGCCTCGAGAACCTGATGACCCTGCTGTCCGGAAGTCGCCTTCAGACCGGCGGGAAGGCGGACGAGGCAGAGATATTGATGACGTTATTGTGGGCGTTGACGTACGGACTGTCGACTGCCCCATTTCTCCCACTTCCGAGAAGAGATCGCCGACGTCGGCCGTGGAAACGGGCGTCGGACTTTCGAGTAAATGCGATTGATTCGCCTGTAACGGCGCGTACGGATTCGAGACATTTCCGTGCGGAGAAGTCGGGTTGCTAGCTGAGGGGCTTTGAAAGAAATTCAGATCTAACAGATCACTGCTTGCTTTGCTCGCGTTGGCGTTAGATCCGCGTCTTGTTGTGCCAATTTTGTACAGGGAAATGTTTTCTACTGTAGCTCTTAGCTCGTCAACGCTCGCCGACATTGGAGCACTACCATTACTGATAGGTTTTATCTCTACATGTATTTTCTGTTCTCTTTCTTCTTCAGAATCTGAATCTGATGTGGAATAGGCACTTTGTCTTTCATCTTTTGGCCTGATGCAGTAACCCTCCTCATCCACTTCTGGAGAATTTAGATCCTCCTTGGCAGGAACTTCTTCCTCTTTTTCTTCCAAATCAGACTTTTCACCATCTTTTGAGTTCTCTGAGATCTCATCCTTTTTCTTCTTAGACTTTTTAGGCTTAGATTTGGTACGCCTACTGCGAAGGAACCACTTTGATTCTCTGAGGGTAGTTCGACCCATGTTATCATCTTTGTCTGTGGCTACAGGTGTAGCTGGTGTTCCACTTGGGCTGGAAGGGGCTGAACAAGGAGCTGGACCTTCAACACTAGCTGTGGATTCATCTTTACTTTGGAAATTTGGTGTGAAAAGGTTTAGCAATGATGTTGTTCTGGTAGACCTAAGGGTTTTGCTGGCAAATGATTGTTCCTTCTTCGCTGCTTTAGCGGGAGGAGCAGGTTTATGAGACCCATTGGAGACTGTAGATATCTGATCTGCTTCAGATATTGAATTATTAGCTGATCCTGGCTTAGGTAATGAAGGGAGTTCAACTAAGTTAGCTTTTTCGATTGCCTGATACTTTTCTATTAAAAATTGCTCTAATAGCTTTTCAACTGTTAACTCCAGACACTGATGCTTGAAATCTCTGTGAACCTGCCCCATGAGGTCATGGTTGTTCTGAATAATCTCTGTGTATGTGTTTACAAATTGTTTCATCTGTTTTAAATGTGCTTCCTCAACATCTTGAAAGTGTTTACATGTCTGTGTCATTTTCTTTTCAAAGTCCTGTTTCACCAAGTTATATTTCTCTAATAACTGTCTGTGGTCTTCATGAAGTTTTTTCAGTTTCACTTCAGCCTTTTCAAGGTCCTTGGCAGATGCATTATCTTTGCGTAGCTTCTCTAACTCGGCAGCCTTGCTTGTGTAAACATCTGTGGCTTTCTGTAGAGCTTGTTTTGTGTTTTGTATCAGTAAAACTACTTCTAAAGTACTGGATTCTGAGTCTTTCACTGCCTTGTGTTTTTTGTGTAAGTCATCAGCGTAGCGAGCCACATCTTTGACCAGTTCGCTAACTTTTTGGAACATGTGTTGGTGTAAATTGGACAGCTTCTCGGCGGAGCATTTGAGCACGCCCCAGAACGGCGCGAAAGTACCTTGCGCGCAATTCCCATTTGCTTGTTTAGCTAACTTATTCAACAATTTCCAATTTGATTCCTCTATATTGGATCTTTCTCTAAAGTATTCTGAGAGCTCTTTGCTTGCTATCAGTCCGTATTTCATGTTTTGATATAAAATATCGTATCCATTGTGCTCGTTGGAAAAATAATCTACAAAGTTGACACTCATCTTTGCAGTTACAAGGGCAAACGTTTTTTACAGTTATTCAATACATTATATTGTCACTCACTGACCTGTATTCTAGGATCGAGCTCAGTATCACCATTGTCGTCGGCAGGGATTGTAAAGGACTCATCCATTCTAGTGGCTGGACTAGGAAGCCACCCAATCACCCAAACCAAATTACATCACCGACACAAAAGCGAAACGCGTCACCTTCACTACACTTGGGAATACACGATTACTGATTCTGACGGATAACAACGTTGGTAAATTTAGCCGTGGAATGATCAGAAACACTCGATAGCTTCGCGTAACGTGTTTAATTTAGCAAAATAAATAATAAAATAAGAATTTTTCATTCAAGATGACGTCCGCCTTCATGACGTAAAATCACAACAATAGACAAAGTTATTTTTTTATAAGGGTGTTGTCGTCATTTACCGATTCAAAAATGTCGATACCGATTTATTCTTTACAAAAAAATAAATGTATTATGAAATCAGTTAACATATAACTTTTTTAATGACTGCGTAGCCTCAAACACATGACAGAGACGACTGTAAAACTACAATTTAAATATGCAGAGAGGTCGGTTATTGCATTTGGATTATTAAATAAATCGTAAATCCTAAAATATTTCGGAAATTGGCCTGTTGTGGTCGTCACTATGGAAGGTAGTCTTTTGTCTATGGACATATAACGCCACCAAATGTACAGTACCGAGTGTGAAGGAGAAAACATGCTAATCTCTCTTTCTCTCCTTTTAATTTCCACATTTTCATGGTCGAGGTATCTCGGATAAGGCGCCTTTTTAATTTGGTCGTATCATCATGATGCTTTTGGACAAGTTTGACGTAAAACAGCTTCAATTTGCTCCAATTTCGTTGTTTCGTCGAAATTAAATTTTAAAGAAATTTCTTTATATGTGTGACATAACTTATAGTTGCTACTTATCGTTCGCGTTGTCTCTCGACGGTTGCGTGTCCAGAGTTCGCTTCTGAGGCGGGTTTCGGAGTTTATCTGTATGCAACTGCTACGCGTCGCCTCGACTATGTCTTACCAAGGATCACCATATTCGGCGCCAGGGGATGAATACGACTTCGAGGACGATGGGTACGACGACAT
Organism: Scrobipalpa atriplicella; assembly: GCA_029255725.1. Lineage (NCBI taxonomy): Eukaryota > Metazoa > Arthropoda > Insecta > Lepidoptera > Gelechiidae > Scrobipalpa > Scrobipalpa atriplicella. Next base: position 19,256 of record JARACY010002861.1, read on the forward strand.
GGAAGAGTTCAGGGACCCAGAAGACACGTTGCCAGCGGCCCCAGTTGACAATAGTGATGAAGGTATGTTTTGTTTACGGTCGTCACCATTGTGCAGATTTGGCGTCATTACACGGTTATTTTGCATATATTCTTGCTGTTTTAGTGCAGTGCATGCATTTGAGTGTAAACATGAGGTTATGTAACGCAATCAAGGTCAGGTGCATTGATAAGACGCTTGCACTAGCGAGTTCCCGCGTTTTCTGGTGCGTGCCAGCTCATGACGTAATGGAAGTGTTCGCGGCCTACTTTCACCACGCCATCTCGTACAAATTCAATTTTATAAATTAGGAATTGAGAGAAACATGTTTGTGGTGCCTCTTGACCCAGATGTGTGAAGTAAGGTTAAATGTTGATGATAACGTTATTTTTCTGTGTTACAGATACAGAAGAGGCCAGTGAAACAGATATTCCCAACAATGAACCTGTGGAGATCAAGGAACAGTAAGTTTGTAAATAAATTCATTTTATTATTAGAAAACACATGTGCTTGTAATTGTTTTGCTAAACTGCTGATAAGAAACATTATTTGCTTATCAATATGTTATAAGTACCTAAATAATTTTTATAATTCCTAGACTTCTTTACTGAATTTGTGAAGTAATAGTTCTAAAAAGATAGTCTTAGTATTAATAGTTATTGCACATTGACATATTTCTTATCTTTTCTAATCTACAAGTACCTAACAGTCACAAGTAAGTTTTTAAATAAGAATGACATTTTACAAAGATCTAAGTAAAGTACTAAATGTTATTCTTTCTCAAATACCTATCTACAACATAGTTTAGGCAACTACTAAGTATGTAGGTACAATATTTAATATAAACACATTTATTTCACAAATGAAATGAAACACTATGAAATCAATTAACATTGTCTATTTCTTCCTAGGATGTATCAAGACAAACTGGCCCACTTGAAGAAGCAGCTGCAGCAGCTAGAAGACGGCATCCACCCAGAGTATGTGCGGAGGGTCAAGAGGCTGGAGCACCAGCTACATGAGAGGCTCAGGGTCAACAGGATATACAAGTAAGGATATTATACTCACTACTGTATCTTGTACCAGCCATAGTAGTCCACTTTATGGGCCTCCCCCTTGTTTGCCATTACAGGTGGTTTGTAAAGCTCAGTGTTATTTTTAAAGGGAATGGGCAGCACCATTCCCTGGACTTTATAGACAGGGGTGAATTCAAGAAAGGTGTATAAAATGTGTCTGTTTTAAGACAGAAGAGTTGAAAATTTTGCAACCATATCAGTACTAGTGTGGTTGCAAAATATATTTCATAAAATTGACAGTCATCAACATTCATTGATAAACACAAAAGTATTATGAGTGTCTAAATTGTAATCATATTACATTACACAACAAACAATGCAATATAATTATTAAAGTAAGCAAAATGTTACTTATATTTTAAAATAAATTACTCTAATGCCTGTATGATTAATAATTTATAATGTAGTAATAGTAACAAAGCTAAATAAATGTAGAAGTGTTCAGATACACTATGATCATGATGATTAGAATCAGTCAGTTATAGAAATTGAACTACAACTCACAAATTCATAATATCTTGTTACAGAGACCACATGTTAGATGTAGTGGAGCGGGAGTACATAGCAGAGAAGAAGGCAGCGGCTAAGGAGTTTGAGGAAAAGAAGATTGAGCTGCGGGAGAACCTGCTCAATGACTTTGAGGATAAACGGAAGATGATTGAGAATGAGCGGCACAGTATGGAGTTGAACGGAGATTCTATGGAGGTGGGAGATCATATAATAATAGCATTTTTGAAATGAAAACTTCTTTAGCGGCGTTGTACACTTTTTGGGATGGGTTAAAAAAGTTTAACTCGCGACAGACAAATTGTATGGAATCAGAGGCCAAGCAAGAGGCCAAGTAAAATGGCCGAACCCTTAGGCCGAACCGCGAGAGTTGCGTTTTAGAAACCTACTAGCGCCATCTGTTGAGTTTTCGCTTCTGCGGGCACTCCCGGCGTGCAACCCGTATTTTTTTCCTGAAATAGCACAGAGATGAAGTGTTTGTCTATCTTTATTGATTTTTAAATGTGAACTTTAAATAGAGTAGATGAACCTGATTATTTTATGTTGATAAATGAAGATATGTATTTATTTGTTGCTGTATTTCCTTATTATTGTGCCCAAAAACAAAAATAAATTAAAATTAAATAGAAAATTAAAATGTCATCCATTTTGTTCCACAGGTGAAACCAGTAATGAAGCGTATCCTCCGGCGGCGCGCCAACGAACCTGCGCCTGCGCCTGAGAAGCGGAGGAAACCCATCACCAACACACTCATCGTGCAACTAGACGATAGGGATATAGAGGCTGATCTCAGGGCGATATCTCGTCATTCACCACCTCCTTCGAGGCATCACGCGCCGCAGCAGCCTAGGAAACACCTCAACTCCTCTAGCTGTAAGTTTCTTTATGGGTACTTTTGTAAAAGCTAATCAATTACCATTGATTCCATGCTGGACTGTGAAAGAGCTGCATCTCCTCATTCCTGGCATGCTGTAGAAGTCAGCAAATGGATTCGAGGGTTACAGTGTATTGTGTGTATTTAGACAAGTTATTGTGCATACACTACAGATAAGCCAACCCAATCTTTGTCGAGCTGGTCGAGCCCACCTTAGACCTTTGATCCGATTCATCATCAGATTGGAAGGTCTGGGGAACCCAATAGAGTTAATCTATTTCTCGTCATTGTCTGTTGCTAAACTTTGGTCTTCTGAAATCTATTTCATCTCTGTCCACAACACTCCAGCACACCAGTTTTTTTCTAGTTTTAAGTAGTGAGTTCTGTTCCTTCCAGGTGAGAGTCCGATCCGCGAGGCGGTGGAGAGCCTGGAGACGCGTGTGGAGGACGGCAAGCTGCTGTACGAGCGGCGCTGGTTCCATCGCGGACAGAGCGTGTACGTGGAGGGGCGGGAGCTCGCCAAGTTCCCCGCGCACATACACGCCATCACCGACGAAGCGGTAACTTGCCCTTTTTATCACCAACTAGTTTTCTGACAGCGGTTTCATCCGCGTCAAATGAGTTTATCCTTGGAAATGAAGGTTTTCCGAGTAGCCTATATCCTATTTCAGGACTTAATCATAGATATTCAGGAAGTAAAAAAAAATTGCTGGCCAAACTTTAAAGTGCTTCCTGCCACCAATCGTAGATCATCGCCTCATTCTGGCAGGAAGATATCCCATCTACTGAATCTTCCAGAACTTGTATGCTAAATGAAATGACCAGCCTATTGCCACTTCAACTCGCTTATTCTGGAACAATGTCGAAACTTTGGCGGTTCCGAAGTGTACCCTATACAAATTAAATCAAGAAACATATGTATTACTGTTTTACTATTGAAATACAGAATATAAAGACATAGGCAGATTTATAGAAGTTAGAAGGATTTAACATTGGAGGAGTCGATTTTCAGTGAGTTGCTCCATAACTTAACTATATATTTAATATTTTTTAAACTCTATTTCAAATTATAATAACCTTGTAATTTGTTTACAGATATGGGTGAAAAAAACCAACCTGGAGCGGATACGGATATACATATCGCAGCTCGCGCGCGGGAAAGTGACGTTAAAGAGACGAGCTTCGTAATAATATAACAAACATCGGAACAAACAGTTCATATTGTATATAGTGGTGAATGAGTGTGCGCGGTGCGGTAGTACAAACGCTAGATGTGTTTTGGAAGTGTCCAATGTTTATTGATAATACCGTCCTGATCAAATTTGTAATTCAAAATGGCGGCTGAGAAGTCAACGACCACTTGAAATAATCATCCTCCAGAAAAGAATATTGCATCAAAATGTTTCAATTTTTATTCAGTGTGATGATTGAGCATCGCATTTATCAACAACGCTGTCAACTAGCGTTTCTTTATTTCTTTGTAGAGGTCTCTTCTTCAACAGTAGAGCAGCAGCTCGTTTCCAAGTCTCAATCGCAACTCGTCACATTATGTGCAACTTGTCACATTCGCTATTTGCCATTTTCGAAACACCTTCACTTTTGTTTTAAGTATAATGTACTACCTATTATTTCTTTACTTTTTTGATGAATTAATGACTTTTTTCACACACACACAAAAAAAAAAAAACGAGATTTACGAGTTGTGAATGTTACAAGTTGCATAAGGAACTATAAAAAAAATTGTATTGTTTATACAACATGTAACAGAAAGGGTATATGCATCGTGAAATGTGTGAATCTACCCATGAAACTGAACAACTTTCCCTAAGGAACATAGGTCGAAATACGAAAAAAAAATGACTTCCCATACTAAATGCGCAGACAGCTGATGCATTTTGTATGGAAGATCAAATTTTTTTTTTCTTTTTTCGACCTATGTTCCTTAGGGAAAGTTGTTCAGTTTCATGGGTAGATTCACACCTTTCTTGTTGCATAATACTCTTTCTGTTACACGTTGTATACATACATTTTTTTTGTTTTTCTATTGAATTTACAGAGTATAGTTGCAAACAAATCAATAACAATAATGTTATTAGATGCAATACAATTTCGAGATGACGAACTGTGAGTTATTAAATTTGATTAGGATCTGATGAGATGACCTACTTTGTGATATGAAATGCATATTATTTAAAGACAGAAAAGAAAGAATTTATTGGAAATGACAATGATGAAATTAATAATGAATTGTAAAATGTAGTTAATTTATTTACAAGTACTGCTCTATTTAGCACTGAGACTAAGCACTTTAATAAAATTTTTGTAAACATAGTGACAAGATTTGAGCATTTGGAAAAATAATCATTCATATTTTATCGGAAGTTATTTACATACAGGGTGTTAAAATAAGAGCTGACCATAATTTAGGGTGTGATTTTACCCATGAAACTGAACAACTTTCCCCAAGGAACATAAGTCGAAATGCGAAAAAAAAAATTTGGCCCTCCCATACAAATGGTGTTTGTGGCTCGAGTCAATTTGTACGGGAGGGCCACTTTTTTCTATATTTCGACATATTTTCCTTGGGGAAAGTTGTTCAGTATCATGGGTAGAATCACACCCTAAAATATGGTCAGCTATTTTTTTTACTCCCGCTATAATTTATGTAAAGATTTTTTAGCATTTCCACAGCTGAAAATCTGAATCGGAAGAATTGCCATACTCGCCACGCTTTGCAAGTGGCGAGTTTAATTTTTGCTGGAAAATTCTATATATTCTTCTTTCTTATCCTAAGGCATTTTTTTGACACACATGGAAAGAAATCGACACCCGTTATCTTAATTAAAATAGTTGATATAAATAAACATAAAAGAATAAAAATAGAAAAAAAATATTAACTTTATTTTACAATTCACAGCAATATCGACAGTATTTAATTGTTGTAAATATTTGTAAATTGTATGATGAATTGTCGGCGACGCGACGTTTGTAGTGTTGTTACTGAGCGACGCCATTCTTAGTCTTTTACATTTGTGATTTATAATTATTATGTGTAAATGTGTTGTGTTGTACATACAGAATGTTTTTACTTGATGTAGATTATATTGAGAACAAGATCTTTTAAAATTATATGTATTATAAGTGCGTGATTTGTTTGATTTAACACTTTATATAAATATTCAAATTGTAAAAATGAGCTAAATATTTCTACGTATGACATGAAGTGGACATGAAAATATAAAACTAAAAAACTTATATTTTCGTGAATATTTTCAAGTAGGTACTTAGTATAATTTAAATAGCAAAGGAATGTAAAATCTCTCAATTTTCTAGTATTCAATTCAATTCACTTGAAGAAATACATTTGCCAAAATCAAGGCCATAATAGGGAATCATAATATATTTGGAGGATATTTTACTATAGTGTATTATCTTATGATATAGCAAAGCTGTGTGCTATGTCCGAAAACAATATTCAGTTTAAAAATACATTCTAAAAGAATATGGAGATCGTTAAAATAAAGGAAATGATGTTTACTAAAAAACTTGATTGGTTGAAGGCATGTTCAAGGTCTAAGATCGATGACCTTACGTAAGTTTTGTATGTTTATTATTATCACATTCCCAATATGGAGCAAATGTTTCGTACCTACTTGTTACTGCTACTTGCTTAGCGCCGTCGCCGCGAGCTTGTTTAATTAACCCTATTAAAAAAAATGTTTGAGTATTTGTATAAAATATCACAAAAATCGCGTTGGACAACTTATCGAACTGGAAATCAAAAGTCCTACCTTCAATATCATAATTTTTTTTTGGATATAGGGAACGCTGCTTTCTAATCCTTGCACGAATCTCTACTCGATGAATGCTTAGTTTTATGAATGAAAATCCTTCAATATTGAAAAAAAAAGACAACCTAAACTTTAGTGATCTCTAGCACAGAATATATAATAGTATGTCTCTAGTGTCTTTCCCCCCCAACGAAATCAGTTAGTACAAATGTGTACAACTTTTACTATCAAAACACTTGTAAATCTGGTCAGATACACAAAAGTTACGTAAATGGTCGAAAGGACCTGTGCCAAGAGTACTAACCATTTGTTTGGTGAGCAGTTTCTAGGCTTCTGGGACGATATGCTCCTTTTCTTGTGACCAATCGATTTGTATGATTTAGATATGATATAGTTCAGAAACCAAAACTTTCGCACAGGAGGGATTTGAAATTCGAACCCATGACCTTACCACCATGCCACTGCCTCTGCCCTAACCACTGAGCTACCGTGCCTTCGAACACTTCAGGAGAAATTAGTGGTTCCATCCAAACGTCTCAGTTTGAGCAGCGGCACCGTACGCTGAAGGTCGTAGGCTCGAATCCCTCTTGTGCGACATTTTTGGTTTCTTCTATATTTTTTTCTTTCTTTTTTTCTTATTTGGCTATCGTCAAATTCTTCTATATTTACAAGTTTTTAAAACAGAGTGTCAAAATTAAAATATTGGATACCTACCTATTTATTTTTTGTTTGTTTTGTTTCATCGGAGTCTGGCCATTCCAAAACAAAGAAGAGCAAGACAAGCCCTCAAACCACGTGTAGAACCACAGCAACAACAGTTGTCCACAACCACAGCCAAAGACATGACTTGTAGCTGAAGCGGGCAAAGGCTAAAATACACACAGTCCAGTGGTGTGATGTCCTGATGCCATCGACTTCAAATTGGGAGAAAAGCCGAGGAAAAACAGGTAAGGTAAAACTTAAGTAACGGAGTAAAAAAAATAAGGTGCCCAAACTTTTGTGTATGAAACTACCCATAAAACTGAACAAATTTGGCCCTCCACTCCAATACAAAATGGTGTCAGCAGCGGCTTGACTCATTTTTTTTTTTCATATTTCGACATTATGTTTCTTGGGGAAAGTTGTTCAGTTTCATGGGTAGTTTCAAACCCTTGATTTTGCTCAGCAAATTTTCTCCCGGTATCTACCTACTTTACAAATTAGTATTTATTGAGCAAGCCTTTTCAATAATTTGGTAGCGATCTAGATGTTTTAAAATTGCCAATCAGAGGAACGTCCGATAAAAAGCAACCTGTTACTGATTGAGATGGAATGGGTCAAACTTTCCCTAATTAATTTTACCGTTGTCCGCATCAACCTTTTATCCAAAAAAGAGCTGGATTTCAGGTCACACGTCGACTTCAAAAGCGGCAAGCCATTGGTTCATTAATCCAATCAAAATACTTCACATAGTTTGTTTCTCGCGAAGTTTATTCGGGCGTTTAATTCTCGTAAACTTACGTATCGCTTGCTGATCTTATCATCGATATATTGGTCTTTCTCGTTTATTTATTGGGTAACAGAATAATCGCTCACTGCTTATTCCGAGGCAAATATTGAATTGCATTGATTTAAATGCAATGCAAATGAATTCGCATTTTAATTGATAACTTGTCATCGAGTGTGATTGAGATCTGTGATTGGGTGAGCTTCGGAACTTATTGTTAACGATTTCTTTCAGTCTATAGCTTCTGACTTGGTGTAAATTTGGTATATTTAAAGTTAGTATAGTTCTAAAATAACAGAAAAGAAAGGCGGGCATTCAGCTAAATTTACAGTCATGATTATTTTTAATCGCGCCTATGATTTTTTTTAAAGTTCTCCCATATTAAAAGGGAAGGCGAAGAGCTTTTGAGCCCATGCATGCAGCGTTCTATAGTGCCATGTGTTCATGTTACATGTCATACCTAGACCGCCTAAACCTACTTACTAGCTATCAGTACTTATGACCTATCTTTAGAGTCAATGAATAAAGATTTTGCTAAGTTCACAGCTTACGGTATGGTCCTATGCTGCAAAGGTTCAAGTGTAGACATTTCTTACACGGCCCTCACATCAACGATTACTTAAATGTCGCAAGTATTTCTCCAACACTTCAAATACTTCCACGACGGGCGTCGGGTGTCAGGCGATTCAGGCTTCTGTATTTAGCACTCGGCCACTGCAGTTTATCATTCATTATCTTAATGCTGCCGGCAGTTTTAATAAATTAATGGGGTATGCATTCTTTGCTGCGAAATGTTGATAAAAACTAGTGAATCCCAGCGCATTGGTGGTTTTAAGATCGTGGCGAGTTGGATATTTGTTTTGGAAGAATTCATTTCATGATCATCAGCTCATAAACAGCCCAAAAGGCACGAGTCCACGCTGTAATAGAGCGATCGGGCCTAGTCGACCACGTGGACCCTGTACGGATAAGTCGACTTCACACACAACCTTTTAATTTCTCATAGGTGTGTGCCGGTTTTCCCACGATGATGCTTTCCTTTACCTTAAGGTCTCTGGCTACTTATATCACGTAGGTAGTAGAGGCTTTTGAGATAAATGGATCTCTTTTTAATCAGAAGAGCAAAATACTGTTATGGACCCGGTTTTTATATCTTAACAATCGAATCCTGTTCATAAAATATTGATATAGTTCTTGCGCCCCATCTGCTTCAAAAGTCGTCCACATTCTGTCGACCTTGCAAGGCCAGACCTCTGCCATTCACTCATCTAGAAGTTCTAGAATGCAACAAAAGTGCTCTAGTGTAAATAAACATAAAACAAAACTTATTGTTTCTTTTTGTCAAAAATAAAAGCATACTTTTTTGTTCTATTCTGCTCTAGTGGTCAAACTGGTAGAGCTCAAATTTTGATATTTCGGATTTTGTATTTAATGCGTTTAAGATTTTAAATAAGCTTTAGTATGTAAGTAGGTACATACCATGCAAATGGAAAGATGAACAAATACCACCCTCTCTCTGCACTAAAAAGGAAAATATATAAATATAGGAAAAAAAATTATATATTAGTTTTCAATGAATTCTCGTGTTCATTATTTAGCATCTCGCTTCCCGTATACTGGGAAGATACTGCGATAACTTTTTACCATGACAAGGAAAGGATTATTTGGAAAGGTTGATTTTGAAAACTAGAATTTGTCCTTCCATATTATTCTAATCGGTCAGTATATTGAATTGATCCATGTCGAGTAGTTTTTTCACATTTTATCTCGTGTTACTTGGGCGTTGGTTGATTTCACCATCAACCAACATTATGTGTAGAATAACTAATTGCTCTATAAGTAGAATGTTAGGTAGTCTCAAAATTGCCACCCGCATGCAGTCTATGACGCACTTCCACATTTTCGGTGATTTTCCAAACGCAAAATTGCTTGTAAGAATGTGAACCAGTAGGGAACTTTAAGTATCTTGTTGTGATCCATACTGTGGAAATGACAGCGTATATAACCTGTAGACCGAGCCCTAGTATTTATTTGTGACGTTCCACATGAAAAGGTACCTTATAGATATAGAGGGTTTTAAAGGGATACTTTATTAAATATTTTTGAATAGCTTATGAGTTGCAGATTCCAGGGATGTGCATGGCTCCAAACCCTCCTTATGATACCTTTGCACGTGGAACGTCACATTTGTTGAACGTCAATCTTTCGTTCTAGTATCGTTCGCCCAAATTTCCACCAGAGTACAGTTACCAAGTAATTTATAAGTCGATGTCCTGCCGCTGCGTCGGCCGCGCGCGCGCCATTCGAAATCCCGCCATTGTGACGCGCTACCGCTCCCAAAAATATCGTTTCGAAAAATCGATTTTTGTCTCGCGATTAGCGATTCAAAACACGAAGGCAGTCCTAGGCCGGCCGCCGCGACGCGCCACTGACACATTTCTGCGGTTTCGCGCGCTGCTTGAATTTAGAATAGATTTTCTTCTGCTTTTTTTCTTTTCTTTTTCCCGTTTGGTGGTTACGATTTTTGTGCCAGTATCAGGATTGAAGAGATTTTTTTGAGTTGATTACAGAATCTTTGGATTTTTTGTTACGGTAAGTTTGATTTTTTATTAATTTTGTACAATAATTTAATGTATGTGGCTTTATTTAGGCTCGTATTTATAAAGCGTTCTCAAGATTGAGAGCAATATTAAGTATGGATTTGACAGGTCGTTTTGTACTGAAATGACATTTCTGATACGAACTCAAACTCGCTGTCACTCTTAAGAGCTGATTATAAATACGGGCCTTAATTTAGTTAGTTTTTTGTTTTTTATTTAAAAAGTAATTATTGTGTTTCGGTATTTGGCAGAGAAATGCATATAGCAATAATGCATGAATCTCGGTTTAGTCGCAAAACTCTATCTATCGCACAATTTATAAAATCTATTTAGGTAATAAGTTTCAATAAGTACCTATACTAGAAAAAAATACTAACCAAAATAACAGTATGTACATAAATATGTAAGGTGTGCAAAATATGCAGATATAACAATAAAACCTAGAAATTAATGCATCGGCGGATAAACAAAAGAAATCGATTAGCAAAACCGGTAATATATAAAATGCTTGTGACATTTTCAATTAAAAATAAAAGGATGATCGTTCTCCCTTTTTTGATCCGCATGATGGAAATGAGGTTCTCAAACTGCGTACAATATTATTTAAAACATGAGTCTGGTCTGTCTAAGAACGAAGTTTTTTTATTTTATTTAACAGTTTATTGTACACAGAAACATAAACAGAACAAGTACAGGCAAACAAAGACAAACAAATAAAGTAAAATTATGCTTCAATGAAGAAGCGATAAAACAAAGAATGTAGGTACTAGCATGGTACTAGCTACCTTTCTTTTTGTGTACATTAATGAAAGTCGAAGCAGCAGGTTTCAGTAACTATTACATAAAATGTAAAAGATCTAGTTGGCATTTTCCGTAAAATTACTAAATATAATTATCCTGCGGCAAAGTTTGACAGTCTTTGGTTGAAATTGTAAAAAAAAGACCCATTTAACGCTTTCTTAAATTTTATGCGAATATTTTTCGCTATATTTGTCTCACAAACCAGAAACAAGATAACAAATACATTTAATACTAACGACACTGAGTCTTTTAAGTTTTACCAGATTGAATAGGTACCTCTACATAAGACTACGTGTAACAGAAAGGGGATGTGCATCGAGAAATGTGTGAATCTACCCTTGAAACTGAACAACTTTCCCTAAGGAACATTGGTCGAAATACGAAAAATAATTTGACTTTCCATTCTAAATGCGCTATCAGCTGATGCATTTTGTATGAAAGGACAAAATTTTTTTATTTTATTTCGGCCTATGTTGCTTAGGGAAAGTTGTTCAGTTTCATGGGTAGACTCACACATTTCTCGATGCATATATCCTTTCTGTTACACGTATATCTAGGTAACTTCATTCGTATTATTTTAATTATGTTATTAGAAAATATTTGGTACCATGAGTGTATGTGAAAAACCTTCTAGGCTGTTCGTTTTTAGCATCACACTAACCAAATACATACTAAAAAGCTCTGTCGATTTTAAGTCTTTTGAATAAGCTTATTTACTTTATTATAATTTATTTAAAGCAGGCCATTGACTTTTTAATTGCAAATAAAACTGTGATGAATGAGAAAAATATTTAAAGGAAACCTGATATCTTTTGATAAACCTATTCCGTCGTAACTCAGAATAAAACCATTAAAATAACGGAAAACAGGATATTATTGTTAGCTGTAGAAATGCAGAAAAACATCCAATTTTATGTGCATAAATTAATTATGAAATTATAAAGCATAGCCAAGAAGCTAGAATAGTCAGAAAATATATGCATAAAATTTAAATATTATTGTGTATTTACTCAAACTGCATCTGGATTTTATGCAATACATATAAACAAACAAATTATATTTATTCTATCCTAGCCGTTTATCAAAGCGTTTTGACATTTTATAAATCGTTTAGATTTCACTAACAGGGCATACAATAAAGTGCTCCCATTTATTTTGTAAATACCTGCCATATAGTATGGCATTTAACTTTTATATTTTAATTCCTTGGTAATAAATCTTTCGCCGTTTTTCAGTAGCACAACAATAAAAATTATTCCACAAGCGGTATCTTTCACCATCTCAATCTCATTACATTAACACGTTAATTGCCACTTTCGCATATGTCACGTTCCAATCGAACGATTCAAACAACTTATATTTATTTTATCCTAGTCGTTTTGACATATTTGACTTGCAGAACGTGTAAAAAGGTTATTATAAACAGATTGTGCTTCCTTAGTAATTATTTCCTCCGAATGTCTTTCCCCATATTTCAGTAGCACAACAATAAAAATTAATCCACAAGCGGTATCTTTAAATACCTCATTACATTAACACGTTAATTGCCACTTTCGCATATGTCACGTTCCAATCGAACGATCCAAATTATAGGTTACCATACGTGCCCCGTTTTTAGACCTGTATTATAGTGAATGTATGTTGCAGACTTTATGATCTGTTACTTGGTATTTTATTTGTTAAGTGGCTTACACCATCTGGGTACTAAAGCTGCTAAATAATGTTTATTTATTTATTTAACAATTTATTGCACACAAAAACATCATAAAAAAAAGGACATGAAAAACAAGGACACAACAGGCACTGCTTATTCCTTAAAATAAATGTCTTACAGCAGACCTACAGAAGTGAAAATTAGTAATGTTATGTTAAATTGTAATAGAACAAATAAAACGGTATTTTGAAAATCTTATTTTCACCAAATTTAAACAAACTAGGCACACAAGCGTTATTTTGAGTTAGTAGAAAAAGACGTCATTCGATGTTTTTTGAAAATTGATCCCAATAAGCCTTTGAATAATTTTTATGTCTTTCGATTTAAAACTATTAACTTCAAGCAAGTATTAAATACCACAGAAGCAATAATTATATTATCATTTACAACTGTGCCACTTGACGATATATCCTCAGGACCTCAAGTGAAGTATTGAGATCGAAATCTCATTGACGGATGGCCAATAAAATAAGGAAGCAATATTTTATACAAATATAATTAAATGTAATGAAAAAATATACTTAATTATTTGTTTTTTTGAGCGCGGTAGCTCGGTATTGATACAAAAGATTTCAACGTAGTCGTTATTTTCTTTTCTTAATTGATATATTATTTTTATTTATTTATTTAACTACGATCTTCATCTTAAGATATTTCATTTTAAATATATATTTTAAACGCACCCAACTGTATTGCATTACATATTAGTGATTAGTGAAATGATTAAAATAATAACTTCAAATAATTTGCACTCGAAAATCATTACGCCATACAAAAGACATCAACGTAGTCACTTTCTTTTGAATTTTTACATATTTTTTTTTACAAAATAAATAGTTTTATTGAAAGAAGTTTAAGATCTTAATTTGTAGGTACACAGCTTAGATATAAGGTACAACGAAACGGATGAAGTGTTCTCTGAAAATAATTTGTGGATTTTCATGAAATTTGGTATATATGTGCAGTTTGCTAACCTGCTATACGGGGTGTAAGGAACAGCGTCCCGCAAACTTATAGGGGTTGCTCAGTCAACGAAACTGAACAACTACCACCAGGTTTTTTTTTCAGGAAATGAAAAAAAAAAATTTGCTTTTTCATACAAAATGACCACATCGATCAGACAATTTGTATGGAAAAGCAATTTTTTTTTTCATTTCCTGAAAAAAAATCCTGGTGATATGTGTTCAGTATCGTTGACTGAGCAACCCCTATCAGTTTGCGGGACGCTGTCCCTTACACCCGGTATACGAAATCTTCATCCGTTTCGAGCGGCCCTATGTACCCTTTCTCCTAGTCATACTGTACCTATAATCGAAAGGTTAAAAACTATTATAACTGTAACACTTGTTAATGAACAAAACAATATTTTATTTTATTTATTTATTTTTATTTATTTAGTTTCATACATCAGCCTTAAACTATCGTAACTTTACAATATATACCTAGGACTATGTAAGTACAATAGTTAGTAAAACTTTGTAGCAGTTAAACGGAAATGCATACAATAGCTTCATGTTTACTTGACATAGAGCCAAGCATACCGTACACATATTTGTTTAAAAACCACAACATACCTTCTCAAAATCCTTACATACTTCTAACATTGTGAAGTAGGTATAAGGCAATCTGCTTGAAGTCGTTCAAGACATTTTGCCCACTGATTAGAGAAAGTCGCTGAGCTCTATTTACTCTTCTGTGATTTTGCCAATCTAAAATTCACTCTTAAGCGCTTGAATTCGAGGTTAATTTTCAAAGCGCGTACTGTATCAATCTAAGTCAAGTTAATTGCCTCAAACTATAAGGTACAAAGCAGAAACCCTTGAAGTGGTAGTGGAATGAAAATGAATGATAATAGTCCGGTTGTAATTCATAATAATTGCTCGGGAATATGTCACCTTGAAGGCGATAAGAGTTGGACACATTTTTTGAATGCCTTTTTAAATCGCACGTTAGACTTACCTATTAGGCTTTTTTTATTATACAGAGTGTTAATGTAATTGCTTGCCATAGTTTAGGTGGAGTTCTAGTATTGATAAAGGATCACAAAAATATAAATTAAAATAAATACACTAAAAAAAAATGTTGAAGAAGCTAATATTTTATTAAGTAGGATTTTACAAAATATTTTTATTGTGATTCTTTATCGACACCCCAACACCCCCTGAGTTAGAACAAGCAATGTAATTGAATTAACACCTTGTATTAACGTAGTAAATTTTCGACTATAAACATTCTATCAAATAATATGTATAATGTGGATTTATCTATTTATTTGCAATAATTTTGACAGTGGTTCAAATTTATTTTACTCAAAGTAATTTTATCGAAATAATAAGTAATTTTCCATGCAAATGTCAATATTTTTAGTATAAAACTCATATTTTGCGGTTGCTTAATGAACTTTTTTTTAGTAAAGATAGACACGAGTTAAATTTTCCTTTTTTTTATGGCAGACTTAAGCGAGATACAATTAACGTTGACAAGGGAAGAATACAGGCATATAATTTTAACAACGCGGAAGAAAATAAGTGATAATTTTTTTGCACTTTTTATTTTACCTGTCTCGTATAAATCTTTAGTTCGCACGAATAACAAGAAAGAAAATACAATATTTTAGTGCAAAAAAAACATTGCAATAAAAATTAACAAAAATGTTGCTTGATTTATTACAAAATGCTTGTATCTAATTTAGTTTTAAAGCTCTTAAACAAAAACCTGTTTAATATGTCTTTATTTCGAAATGTCAGCGCTGATTTCTGGTACATATTTTTTATAAGCTTCAAGAATGCATTAATCTTATTTTGACTACTTATGAAGTTGTATTCAATTCAGTATGAGAGGTATAAACGCCCACTTGAGGAGTGGACTTGAAATTAAGTTAATTTACTTCAATATAAAGCTGTTTCAGGTGCATATGTTTATTATTTTTCCTACAAACTTGGTTAGCTGTTTGATTATTATTTTGTTGGTTCTTTCTGTATCATCTTTACAGCCGGGTGTCATTTAACTGCCTATTATGGCTTCAATGTGTGTGCATACCATATGAAGCGTATACGTTTTATGCTTGTTTTTGTTATTATATCGCTACATCAAGTGATTTTATAAAATGCTACATGACATGTGTATAATTTACATAGTCCACCTCAGCTCGCTGTCGGGCTCCTGCAACCTACTAAAGGTCAGAGCTATTGAAAAACAGTAATCCTCAATATCCACATGAACTTTTATCAACTCTTTACCTCCTTTTTAACACGACAACTTAATTCGGTAATTGGCTCTTAAAATCACTATTCCGATTATATTTAATTGTGTTTAATTACAGAGTATTTTAATTTCTATTAATGGACTTTACTCGAAAAGCCTTTAAAATGTGCTGTTTGCGGTCGTTAAAGCCCTTTGAATCTTAAATTTGGATCATCAGATCTTGATGTAGGTTTTCAATGTACGAGTAATAAAGTTTATTTTAAACTAAGGGTCAAGTACCTCTGTTATTTATACGATAAAATGTTGCGCTTTAAGAAAAATATCCCTATGTCATCTCTCTGGCACTAAAAAGCAATGGCATATCATAAAAAACTTGAATAACATTAAAATGTAAATAGGCATTAGGCACAATAGGTTCCTCTAAAAATAGCATAAAAACAAAGCGTTTTTTTTTACCACTAAATTGTTGATAGACAAATACGGGGTGTAAGGGACAGCGTCCCGCAAACTTATAGGGGTTGCTCAGTCAACGAAACTGAACAACTACCACCAGGATTTTTTTCAGGAAATGAAAAAAAAATTTTGCTTTTCCATACAAATTGTCTGATCAATGTGGTCATTTTGTATGGAAAAGCAAAATTTTTTTTTTCTTTTCCTGAAAAATAGAAACTGGTGATATGTGTTCAGTATCGTTGACTGAGCAACCCCTATCAGTTTGCGGGACGCTGTCCCTTACACCCGGTATAGGAGGTACATTATTTAGGAGATGAATCATTTTGCACATAGGTGATGATATATGTGGTTTGTAAGCGCTTTGTATAATCACAAATTATTGGTACCTATCATTGATCATGTCTTTGAACTAAAAATATGCGTGGGTGAAATGAAATCACATTTCATGTTTAGTATTTATTGTAGCGATTCAGAACTTCAAAAATATTAGTCTACCGCGGGTCTTGTAGACGGTCCAAATTATCGAGTTGAAATTATTAATATTTATTTATTTCATCATATTTTCTACAAATAATAACATGTCTTTAAATCTGGAGCTGTATGTATGTATTTATCGCCATCGACACCCTGACAAATTCAAAAAGTCCATAAACAACGGAGACATTTTTGGTGCAATGGGCGTACCTCAAGTAAATAAATTATCGCTGTCAATGAGGTAAAGAATCGATTAATATGCCTTGTTTAATGTAAGATTAAATGGCGATCGAGTCGCGTGTATTGCGTTATTTATTCGCACTTTATCGTATAATGTCATCAATGTAGACAGATCTTAATTCGGGCTATACATATCGTGTTCATTGCGACTTCTGTTTCGTTTGATAAATTGAAGGTTTTGAGAAGCGATATCTCAAATGTTGTGTGTGGGTTTTGCTCGATGGAAATCCCGGGAGGCCCTTTTAAATTAGTAACATCGAGTCACTGCAATCATACGAGTAATATCAATTTCTCGTTTGATATAAATCTGCCGAAGAACACATACGTTGTACACAACGTGACTCGTTCACGTTTGAACATTTTGAGGAGCGTAGTGAGGGGTTGTCAGCCTTTTGCCTGAGTTATATTGTTACTGAAAATCTAAGATCACTTTATAATACCTACTTATTTTTATCTCACAACTGCCGTTAGTCGTGTGTGTATATATACCTACACGCACTGTGTCTTAGTGTACAAGATTTCTATAATTCGATTGTTATTGTCTGTTTTTTAATTAATTGCGCAATAAAAATAATGTAGTGCAATAATATTTTTTCCAGTGTTGATTCGATCTCGGAACGATTTGAGATGTTTGTTTATTAGATCACACGGTTATACAGTAGGTTAACGATACAGACAATTTGCTTGTAATTAATCGTCAAAAGAATTTGTGTCATCAAATTATAACAAAAAACGATAATTAATTGGAATATGCAATCGATCTGTTTTCAAAGTTTTTGACTACAATATTATACATCATAAGTCATAATCATAACTACGGTATGTATTTTAAGTGGAAGTTGCAAATAGTTGCGAAAAGTAACACAGTACGGTACTTAGGTACTTACGTATAGGGACGTATGATACTCTATGTTATACGTATTATTGTTAAAACTTGCACATGTTACAAAATTTTACTTTGACTAACTTCTTATGATTTTCATTTATATATGACAGGATTATGTGACAGTGATCACCTGTTAATTTGCTTCCTACTTTTTATTAAGTCGTTGGCAAAAAAATGCTTTATTTATATGCAATTTTTTAGTTGCAGTTTTATCACAACGAGTTTTTAATGTCATATCATATTTAATTAGGATTTTTTTTGGATCACATTTAGGTAAATTACATTATAATATTCTTAAAATGTCAATACATCGATTTGATTGCATTTGCATCGTCAAAACATGCAAATAATATGTGTTGTGTCGGTATAGGTACTTTTTGTTTCATATTCTCATTTTTTGCACAGCATAAATATTCCACAATCGTAAAATCGTAATTTCGACTTCACATTTCATAAAAAATAAAAAATTCAATATCTAGTTAATTATCTGTTGACGTTAAAACTCGAAGTTTGAGATTTCCCAAGGGAATACGATATTCTCCCACAAAAAAGTGGCCTACTTGCAAAAAAAGAATTGTTTTTTTTTTTCAAACTTTAAATCACCTTTAAATTGTGTAGAAAAGAAACTACAATGCAATCTACTTTTTGACCGTCAAAAACAGCCTGCTATCATCAGTCAGTTGTAATCGGTATGCGTATGCGCACCCACCGCCCACAGCCACGGTAACAATGAGATTACAACATCACACTCTTTATGTAAGGCGTGGCTGCACGCCGTGGACTCAGAAGGCAAAATGGTAGAGATACGGCTATCTTGGAAGGATATTGAGATTGTGATCGATGAAGAGATAGGCACTAATTGTAGATGGGGTTTTTATAAGGACTGAACGTGCCTCCGTTATGATGGTAGAGTTAATATTTTTAAATTTTCGTTTGACTGATATACAGATTTTTGTTCTTTTTTGATGTCTATTTGATAATCTTCTAAAGTACATTATCGACAGACAAGTTTTGCTTGCGTAAATTTGGATAAACAACAAACAATGGTC
>JARACY010002862.1:0-38416 GCA_029255725.1 Scrobipalpa atriplicella
AGATGAGATCTCTTACCGTTATACACCTGTTGCATTTACCTACCACTCTGCTTTGTGCTTTTTTCTCATACAAAAGGCATGCTGAAAAAAAACCGGTCAAGTGCGAGTCGGACTCGCTCACCGAGGCTTCCGTACCAACTTGGGGGTATTTAAAGCGAATATAGAACCCTCCCTTAAGCACCCAGACTTTTTTTACCCAAAAATATTAACTGGACTAAAGGACAAACTTAAGTTTGCTGTTGTCCCCATACTGGAAGTTTGTAATCCTTTTTATAACACATTTGCTCGTAAAGGGTCTCTTACTACACCAATTTCAATATTGTATTGTATCTTATTACGTACTTGAGCGTAATCGTAATGTAAAATGCACGAGTGCTGTAAAACACACGTTTTTTTTTTTTAATTAGGTAAAACGCACGGTTTATCGAACGGTACTTTTTAAAATCTTAGCAAAGAGTTTTTATGGCAGAAAAGTGGTCAACATTTTATAAATAAAATTAACTTTGGGAAATAAAGTATAATAAAATAAACATTTAATTCTTTGATTTAATTAATTTTTACAATAAATTACAACCATTTAAGTATCTGTAACAAAATAAAAAAAATATTAATTTAGTTTATTAGTAATACTGGCTGGTTTTTTGTGCTTTGCCTTAAAAAAAAAGCGCTGCGCGATATATACTAGGTAATCTGGGGTACGTTCAGAAACGCTCGATCGATCGAAATTTAACCTGGTTAAAAATAATATTGCCCGTTCAGAGACACCTGGCAGACGAAATTTCGACTAGGTTAATTTTTATCCGGCCCGTTCAGAGGCGCACCGGAAGTGAAGTTTTATCTGACAGCAGCTAAGGTGCACGTTCAGTGCGTCCCACTAGTATAAGATTCGATCGGTATAAATATCGAACTGGGTCGACTGAACGTACCCCTGTGGATGCGCGCGTATCGCTAATTTGTGAACGAGTAAAAATCATCATTATCATTATTTTCAGTTTCACTTCTCGATTGTTCTAAATCTCAAAACACAAGATTTTTCACCTTTATAAACGAGTAAATGAAAATTGATGTTCCTTCTTCAGTGGCAACGACATAGGTTAGGAATAGGGGAATATGATCAAAACAGAACAGTTGTATGAATAAAAACGTAACAAATGTATGCATAAGCAAATTCTGTTTAGTTAGGTTTGAGTTAGATTCCACGATTCCATTTAGTGTTAACTAAATAGCCTCTTTGCAAAAAATCATAAATTTAACTATTTTAGCGAACAGTTTGCATAATCGTTGGAAAATTAAGCATTTCATCTCTTTTTATATTTCTTCTATTTACGTCACAGCCTCTTTTCGCAAATTGGTAAGTAGTTGTTTCTCGTTTCCTTTGTTTTATTTAACTAGTGTAGTAAAATTATCGATGAGGTAGGTATAGATTTGACAATACTAAAAGTATACTTTTTTTGTGAAATGTAAATAAAAAATGTAATGTGTATACTAAAAAGTATAGGTACGTTTTGTTTTTTTTTCCTTTAATTGTACTAGGAGACATTGCTTCTTGCCAAATTTCAAGATCCTAGGTCACCGGGAAGTACCCTATAGGTTTTGCCTTCCTCAAGATTTAAAAACCTACAGGGTACACTGCTTAGTGTCTAATAGCACAATCAAAGGAAAAAATCTAAAAACTGTAAATTTGTTCAAATATTACCTAAAATAGTACATTACGATACAAGTGCGGTGCGTTGATAGTTACAGCCGAGGCGATATTGCTAGCCCGAGCCGTAGGCGAGGGCTACAAGAAAGCAGAGGCTGTAATTATCAAACCGCACGTATGTCGTACGACGTTTTATAACATATTTGTGAGGAAATAGCTAAAAAATTAAAACAATACAGCGAAAAGAAAAAAAGCGAGGAATAATTTTTACTCGTTCACAAATTAGCGATACGCGCGCATCCACAGGGGTACGTTCAGTCGACCCAGTTCGATATTTATACCGATCGAATCTTATACTAGTGGGACGCACTGAACGTGCACCTTAGCTGCTGTCAGATAAAACTTCACTTCCGGTGCGCCTCTGAACGGGCCGGATAAAAATTAACCTAGTCGAAATTTCGTCTGCCAGGTGTCTCTGAACGGGCAATATTATTTTTAACCAGGTTAAATTTCGATCGATCGAGCGTTTCTGAACGTACCCCAGATTACCTAGTATATATCGCGCAGCGCTTTTTTTTTAAGGCAAAGCACAAAAAACCAGCCAGTATTACTAATAAACTAAATTAATATTTTTTTTATTTTGTTACAGATACTTAAATGGTTGTAATTTATTGTAAAAATTAATTAAATCAAAGAATTAAATGTTTATTTTATTATACTTTATTTCCCAAAGTTAATTTTATTTATAAAATGTTGACCACTTTTCTGCCATAAAAACTCTTTGCTAAGATTTTAAAAAGTACCGTTCGATAAACCGTGCGTTTTACCTAATTAAAAAAAAAAAACGTGTGTTTTACAGCACTCGTGCATTTTACATTACGATTACGCTCAAGTACGTAATAAGATACAATACAATATTGAAATTGGTGTAGTAAGAGACCCTTTACGAGCAAATGTGTTATAAAAAGGATTACAAACTTCCAGTATGGGGACAACAGCAAACTTAAGTTTGTCCTTTAGTCCAGTTAATATTTTTGGGTAAAAAAAGTCTGGGTGCTTAAGGGAGGGTTCTATATTCGCTTTAAATACCCCCAAGTTGGTACGGAAGCCTCGGTGAGCGAGTCCGACTCGCACTTGACCGGTTTTTTTTCAGCATGCCTTTTGTATGAGAAAAAAGCACAAAGCAGAGTGGTAGGTAAATGCAACAGGTGTATAACGGTAAGAGGGTACACACAAACACACACTCACACACACAAAGGGAGGTCAAAAAACTCAAGAACGTTTTATCTTTGTCATTCAGGCTTGTCTGGAAGAGATCGCTTAAAAGACTGCCCTTGCGCACGTTCAGTATGAACAGAGATGGATGGAATAGACAGAGTAAATATTTTGCTCGCCAAACTTTAGGGTGTGAACCTACTTACCCATGAAACTGAACAACTGTCCCCAAGTAACAATAGGTCGAAATATGAACAAAATTGGCCCTCCCTTACAGATGAAGACAGCTGCTCGAGTCATTTTGTATTGATGGTTAATTTTTTTTTGTTCAGTTCAGTCAATTGTTCAGTTTCATGGGTAAGTTCATTAGTTTGGTTCTGATAATAATAAAGAGACAATGCAGTTGTGGTGTAGGGCATCCGAAAATAAATATGGATTTTCACACCTTTAATATTTTGTAACGCGATATGCGACGAAGTAATATAAAAGATGAAGCTAAGAATAAGGAAGCATCTTTTGGATGTCGATGCGTAGGATAGTACCTTACATACATACACAAATCACACCTTTCTCCCTAGAGGGGTAGGCAGAACAAAAACGACCTAAACAAAAGTCGTTCCGCCACGTCTGACAAGTTTTTAGGGTTATTACAGATAATAATGTATATTGCTATAGTGACAGGTTGTCAGCCCATCGCCTATAAATTGCAATACACTTAAACCCTCGAATCCCTTAGCTGGTTTTTACAGCATGCCCGGGAGGAGATGCAGCTGGCACATTCTATGTTTTTCTATCACTCCCAGTCCAGCATGGAAGAATGTGTCACTTATTTTGTCAGGGATTGCTTATCCTGAATATAACTATTTGGTCATATTCGTTTTTTTAAATAAATCAGATTTCTATTTCCCAATGAATTTGCCTTGATATGAGCAATGTCTTCTTTTTGTAATTCTTCGTTGTTTACAAGTTCATTTTAGTATCACATGAACAGACACAGTCGGTTTAGAGCGCATCTAAATTATAATCAATTTTGTACAGGGCAAGGTCGACACGGTTCGCGTAACTTTCAGATTTATTTCGGCTCGTTGGACAATACATTCACATCACAAGCAAAAGTTGGCTAGTGGTAGGCTCATATAAAGCTGACAAATTGGGTTTCGGTGTAGAAACTGGTTATCCAGGATTTAGCGCATTTGTTTGGGTTTGCGCGCCCTTATAACGAAGTAGGTTTTACTTCTCATAATAAACACTTGGGCCTTTGGCCAATGGTATACATGGGCCTTTCGAATATAAGAAAAACGATTTTGGTCACTCACCACCAAACAGTAAGTTTTCTATTTCAACATCTAACAGTCCATATTAAAAACTCTATGCAAAGGTCATGCACTTTCCCGAACAGTGCGATATGTTAGTATAACAGGGAACGCTGCTACCCTTTTCCTACATCACATGGTTTAATGAAACCTGCGGTAAAATGGGTCGGTGCTACTTTTGAAGGGACCTAAATCACCAAACAAATACAGTTTTTCTATCTTCGTAAACTAAGTCCCGGAAAACATCACAATCAGCTCGACGAAATATCAAACGAAATCCTATCGCAAATAGTATTTACATGATTCGCGTAGTATTTACTTGCGGATGCTGAGTGTTTACAGTGTGTGAGATAAATAGGGTGTTCGCAGTAGGGTGGTCACACTCGCCCGCGAGTGTTCCCTCGAGACACACACCCGTGTTCACACTTCACACCTCGTGGAGGTCGTTCATAGCCACATCTGTGGCTGAACATTCAAACGAAACGTACTTTCTTCGTGCAGGAAGAGGCACATCGACCGGTGAGTAGACTTTAATATTTCAGGGGTGTAAGGACCGCGATAGATATTTTGTGACTATTCCAAGTAGGAAAACGCGTGATGGGCTGGAGCACAAGTATCCTGCATCACATTACGTTATTATTTAAACAAGTCTAGTATTTTTAATTTGGAGAACCGCTTCACACTTTAGTCAGTATCGCTGCCATCTACCGGCCCCTTTAGAGTGTCACCAGTTATGTTATGACTTTTGTTGTGAGTAATCCCGATAATTAGGCTCGCACGTCTTATTTGACACCATCACTTAACTAGTTTTGGAAGAACTTTGACTTTTGACTCTGTCTAACAAAGTATTATGTGGAGAACTATGTGGGAGAGATCATTAGTTAATGGTTGGTCACGGTGTATTTAGCGGTCATACGCTTAGCAGCGTCGTCAATGTTGCGAAATTTTAAAATTTAGTGTCCTCGTCAAATTACTATAATATAGTTCGTTTTGTTGCGCGAAGGAAGAACTGTGAGTAAATATTTTTTTCCGCTTTTAATTGAGAATTCATTCGAAAAAGAATATTCCTAAAATAAAAACATTTCAGAATGAATAAATGTGTGCAAAGTGAAGATGCCTTTGAGAAAAATGTGCAAAGAAGCGTAAGCAAATAATGTTTATATACTCAATTGAATAAGAACATTATGTCATTGAATACATGTTCAATGGCAAGCCTCGTTAATTAATTAAATCTATTAGTTTATTTTTTGTAAAATCTTAAGGTGACCGAGTGGACATTCTTAAATCTTAAGTTACGTAAATTATGCTATTTAAGTAATTGGGCAACTACCAACCATGACATTGGAAGCTAATTTTACTTTTAAATGTTTATGTAGCCTAGTTTGTATTTTTGGTCATGTTTTATTAAAATCTCGAATACTTCCGTCACGTTTTGGTAAATGATGTGGATATCCTCAAGAGGTTGAGGAAATCCAGATGTTATCTTCAACATGACGTAGTGTTTTTGAAATTCTAAATCTTCAAATAGAATCTTGAAATTAGCTCATAGTTTTACTATACAGGATGTTAATTTAATTGCGTGCCATAGCTTAAGGGGTGTTTCAGTAACGTAAAAGCCCATAAAAAATATTTAAAAAAAATCCTACTTAGCTAAAATATGATTTAAAAAGTCTATTATTATTTCGACGCGGGCAGGATTTAATCGCGTTTTTGAAATACAATAGAATCGCTCTATCAACTGAGCTATCGGCTTTTCTACTTTTCACAATGGTTTTACTTGATTAGTACTGCTTCGTTAAAACAATTAATAGTTTTTATCAACGAGTTTTTAATTTGAAATAAGATTATTTTTATAAATTGGTATGAAAATCTGCCAAAAAATATCAGTGCAATAAAAGTTTTTTATCATTTAGTTCTCGGGGTAATACAGTAAAAAAACTGAGCTGAAGCGGTGAATTTGAAATACATAACCCCTCCTTGACAGTCGGGTAAAAAGAAGGTTATATTGTGATTTTTTCAAATTCTTCCAATAGTTTCAGATATTGACGTGTACAAACAAACACACTCATAACTTTTTAAGCACTCGCGATTATCTATACTCATTTTACTTTTTATCTGGGTCTAATAAAAATTATTAAGACAATATGTGGGTAGTGTAACATCGAGCTGCCCACCGCCCTGATGGCATCTCCCTGAATCTTCAGTCAACCCGCGACCACGACACGACAATTGAAACATTGTTGAAACGTCGGGAACCAGGTAAATTCCTATGATTTACCACCAAAATTTATCGCGAATAGAGCCGGATAAAAAGTAAGTGTTAGTGATTTTACGTCACCCCTACAACAGGTATCCTATCATCATCATCATCGCATGTATCAGTCCACTGCTGGACATAGGCGTCTCCCATGGCACGCCACTCAGCTCGGTCTTCAGCCGTTCTCATCCAATTTCTGCCCGCTTTTTTACGAAGATCATCGCTCCACCTGGTTTCAGGACAGCAGCGATTACGTTACCCGGCCGATCGGGCCCGATTTGATATATATTGCTACATAGCTTCAGTAGTTTTTCAAGTAAGACTCGTGCACAAGCAATGTAATGTCAAAACGGGCCCGATCGGCAGGGTAATGTAATCGCTGCTGACGTACTACACTACGTTTGCCTTGCGGTATCCACTCTAGAACTCCCGTGAGTTCTACGACATATGTGACGGGCCCATTGCCACTTCAGCCTACTAATTCTCTGAGCTATGTCGGTCACTCTGGTTTTCCTATATAGGTACTCAATCTCAATGAACTTACACATAGTATATTTTACTGTTTTATTACAGGTATGGTAAGATATTCTTTATTAGATGCATCGTACTTGTAACCGGTTAAATAACCAGTTTGGCGAGTTTAAGGATAAAAACATCAAAAATGTTGATTTAACATATATCTTTTTTGCCACTCAATTTGGAACAGGAAATTAGCACTTTAATTAAGCATGTATTTGACATCAATCAATTATACAGTATTTTTTTTAACAATAAGTGTTTATTGTTTTGATAACAAGTACATAAATAGGTAGGTACTACGATTTTAAAAATAAAGTCTATAATAAGTGCGTTCGGTGAAATTGCACTGAATTAACTAATTTTAAAGCGTTAGCGAGATTGCTATTGATTCGTAGAGGGCACGACTTAACTAAATGTATAGTTAGTTGTATACTATGTATAATGTTTTTGCTTTTTCTCGCGCGTCACGCTAACTGAGCTGTCGTCAATATTTGCCAACGGTATCTCGGGTGATTTATCTATTTGTTCCTGTGATCATGTTTGCAGCCTTCTGTTCTGATGCTGCAGATACGACTGCCGCGCATTTTCAAGATAGTGTAATACCACGGCTTTTCACTGAATTTCTAGTTGTCAAAGCAATGACACGTGCATATGTCATGTCATGTACGATAACTATTACAATATTTCTAGTATCCTCGTCTAATATAATACTGAATTCGGTTAATAAAATGGGTAGGTAGGTAATTATTAATTTCATATCAAAAATAAAATTTGCGTCGGATTTCTAAGTTTTTGTTATGCGGTTCTCTGCTTCACAGTCAAACTATTTAAATAACATTACTTATGAACAATTTTACAAAAAATAAACTAATAGATTTAATTAATTAACGAGGCTTGCCATTGAACATGTATTCAATGACATAATGTTCTTATTCAATTGAGTATATAAACATTATTTGCTTACGCTTCTTTGCACATTTTTCTCAAAGGCATCTTCACTTTGCACACATTTATTCATTCTGAAATGTTTTTATTTTAGGAATATTCTTTTTCGAATGAATTCTCAATTAAAAGCGGAAAAAAATATTTACTCACAGTTCTTCCTTCGCGCAACAAAACGAACTATATTATAGTAATTTGACGAGGACACTAAATTTTAAAATTTCGCAACATTGACGACGCTGCTAAGCGTATGACCGCTAAATACACCGTGACCAACCATTAACTAATGATCTCTCCCACATAGTTCTCCACATAATACTTTGTTAGACAGAGTCAAAAGTCAAAGTTCTTCCAAAACTAGTTAAGTGATGGTGTCAAATAAGACGTGCGAGCCTAATTATCGGGATTACTCACAACAAAAGTCATAACATAACTGGTGACACTCTAAAGGGGCCGGTAGATGGCAGCGATACTGACTAAAGTGTGAAGCGGTTCTCCAAATTAAAAATACTAGACTTGTTTAAATAATAACGTAATGTGATGCAGGATACTTGTGCTCCAGCCCATCACGCGTTTTCCTACTTGGAATAGTCACAAAATATCTATCGCGGTCCTTACACCCCTGAAATATTAAAGTCTACTCACCGGTCGATGTGCCTCTTCCTGCACGAAGAAAGTACGTTTCGTTTGAATGTTCAGCCACAGATGTGGCTATGAACGACCTCCACGAGGTGTGAAGTGTGAACACGGGTGTGTGTCTCGAGGGAACACTCGCGGGCGAGTGTGACCACCCTACTGCGAACACCCTATTTATCTCACACACTGTAAACACTCAGCATCCGCAAGTAAATACTACGCGAATCATGTAAATACTATTTGCGATAGGATTTCGTTTGATATTTCGTCGAGCTGATTGTGATGTTTTCCGGGACTTAGTTTACGAAGATAGAAAAACTGTATTTGTTTGGTGATTTAGGTCCCTTCAAAAGTAGCACCGACCCATTTTACCGCAGGTTTCATTAAACCATGTGATGTAGGAAAAGGGTAGCAGCGTTCCCTGTTATACTAACATATCGCACTGTTCGGGAAAGTGCATGACCTTTGCATAGAGTTTTTAATATGGACTGTTAGATGTTGAAATAGAAAACTTACTGTTTGGTGGTGAGTGACCAAAATCGTTTTTCTTATATTCGAAAGGCCCATGTATACCATTGGCCAAAGGCCCAAGTGTTTATTATGAGAAGTAAAACCTACTTCGTTATAAGGGCGCGCAAACCCAAACAAATGCGCTAAATCCTGGATAACCAGTTTCTACACCGAAACCCAATTTGTCAGCTTTATATGAGCCTACCACTAGCCAACTTTTGCTTGTGATGTGAATGTATTGTCCAACGAGCCGAAATAAATCTGAAAGTTACGCGAACCGTGTCGACCTTGCCCTGTACAAAATTGATTATAATTTAGATGCGCTCTAAACCGACTGTGTCTGTTCATGTGATACTAAAATGAACTTGTAAACAACGAAGAATTACAAAAAGAAGACATTGCTCATATCAAGGCAAATTCATTGGGAAATAGAAATCTGATTTATTTAAAAAAACGAATATGACCAAATAGTTATATTCAGGATAAGCAATCCCTGACAAAATAAGTGACACATTCTTCCATGCTGGACTGGGAGTGATAGAAAAACATAGAATGTGCCAGCTGCATCTCCTCCCGGGCATGCTGTAAAAACCAGCTAAGGGATTCGAGGGTTTAAGTGTATTGCAATTTATAGGCGATGGGCTGACAACCTGTCACTATAGCAATATACATTATTATCTGTAATAACCCTAAAAACTTGTCAGACGTGGCGGAACGACTTTTGTTTAGGTCGTTTTTGTTCTGCCTACCCCTCTAGGGAGAAAGGTGTGATTTGTGTATGTATGTAAGGTACTATCCTACGCATCGACATCCAAAAGATGCTTCCTTATTCTTAGCTTCATCTTTTATATTACTTCGTCGCATATCGCGTTACAAAATATTAAAGGTGTGAAAATCCATATTTATTTTCGGATGCCCTACACCACAACTGCATTGTCTCTTTATTATTATCAGAACCAAACTAATGAACTTACCCATGAAACTGAACAATTGACTGAACTGAACAAAAAAAAATTAACCATCAATACAAAATGACTCGAGCAGCTGTCTTCATCTGTAAGGGAGGGCCAATTTTGTTCATATTTCGACCTATTGTTACTTGGGGACAGTTGTTCAGTTTCATGGGTAAGTAGGTTCACACCCTAAAGTTTGGCGAGCAAAATATTTACTCTGTCTATTCCATCCATCTCTGTTCATACTGAACGTGCGCAAGGGCAGTCTTTTAAGCGATCTCTTCCAGACAAGCCTGAATGACAAAGATAAAACGTTCTTGAGTTTTTTGACCTCCCTTTGTGTGTGTGAGTGTGTGTTTGTGTGTACCCTCTTACCGTTATACACCTGTTGCATTTACCTACCACTCTGCTTTGTGCTTTTTTCTCATACAAAAGGCATGCTGAAAAAAAACCGGTCAAGTGCGAGTCGGACTCGCTCACCGAGGCTTCCGTACCAACTTGGGGGTATTTAAAGCGAATATAGAACCCTCCCTTAAGCACCCAGACTTTTTTTACCCAAAAATATTAACTGGACTAAAGGACAAACTTAAGTTTGCTGTTGTCCCCATACTGGAAGTTTGTAATCCTTTTTATAACACATTTGCTCGTAAAGGGTCTCTTACTACACCAATTTCAATATTGTATTGTATCTTATTACGTACTTGAGCGTAATCGTAATGTAAAATGCACGAGTGCTGTAAAACACACGTTTTTTTTTTTTAATTAGGTAAAACGCACGGTTTATCGAACGGTACTTTTTAAAATCTTAGCAAAGAGTTTTTATGGCAGAAAAGTGGTCAACATTTTATAAATAAAATTAACTTTGGGAAATAAAGTATAATAAAATAAACATTTAATTCTTTGATTTAATTAATTTTTACAATAAATTACAACCATTTAAGTATCTGTAACAAAATAAAAAAAATATTAATTTAGTTTATTAGTAATACTGGCTGGTTTTTTGTGCTTTGCCTTAAAAAAAAAGCGCTGCGCGATATATACTAGGTAATCTGGGGTACGTTCAGAAACGCTCGATCGATCGAAATTTAACCTGGTTAAAAATAATATTGCCCGTTCAGAGACACCTGGCAGACGAAATTTCGACTAGGTTAATTTTTATCCGGCCCGTTCAGAGGCGCACCGGAAGTGAAGTTTTATCTGACAGCAGCTAAGGTGCACGTTCAGTGCGTCCCACTAGTATAAGATTCGATCGGTATAAATATCGAACTGGGTCGACTGAACGTACCCCTGTGGATGCGCGCGTATCGCTAATTTGTGAACGAGTAAAAATTATTCCTCGCTTTTTTTCTTTTCGCTGTATTGTTTTAATTTTTTAGCTATTTCCTCACAAATATGTTATAAAACGTCGTACGACATACGTGCGGTTTGATAATTACAGCCTCTGCTTTCTTGTAGCCCTCGCCTACGGCTCGGGCTAGCAATATCGCCTCGGCTGTAACTATCAACGCACCGCACTTGTATCGTAATGTACTATTTTAGGTAATATTTGAACAAATTTACAGTTTTTAGATTTTTTCCTTTGATTGTGCTATTAGACACTAAGCAGTGTACCCTGTAGGTTTTTAAATCTTGAGGAAGGCAAAACCTATAGGGTACTTCCCGGTGACCTAGGATCTTGAAATTTGGCAAGAAGCAATGTCTCCTAGTACAATTAAAGGAAAAAAAAACAAAACGTACCTATACTTTTTAGTATACACATTACATTTTTTATTTACATTTCACAAAAAAAGTATACTTTTAGTATTGTCAAATCTATACCTACCTCATCGATAATTTTACTACACTAGTTAAATAAAACAAAGGAAACGAGAAACAACTACTTACCAATTTGCGAAAAGAGGCTGTGACGTAAATAGAAGAAATATAAAAAGAGATGAAATGCTTAATTTTCCAACGATTATGCAAACTGTTCGCTAAAATAGTTAAATTTATGATTTTTTGCAAAGAGGCTATTTAGTTAACACTAAATGGAATCGTGGAATCTAACTCAAACCTAACTAAACAGAATTTGCTTATGCATACATTTGTTACGTTTTTATTCATACAACTGTTCTGTTTTGATCATATTCCCCTATTCCTAACCTATGTCGTTGCCACTGAAGAAGGAACATCAATTTTCATTTACTCGTTTATAAAGGTGAAAAATCTTGTGTTTTGAGATTTAGAACAATCGAGAAGTGAAACTGAAAATAATGATAATGATGATTTTCGGACACGTTTTAATAGTTTTTGGGTACATAACAAGCGTAAGACTGTGTGTACAGAAAAATAACCGACTCGGAAAAATCTTTAAGTATACTTATCTAGTACTTTAAACTTTCAAATACTTTATAAGTGTTTTTTTTCTTCAATACTTCTTAAATTGATCTAGAACTGCCAGGTAAGATTGATTGCAAGGAAATATCGATCGAATAAGGATCGATTAAATGTCGATTACTGCCATTCATAATGTGCTCAACCTTATCGATAAATTATACACAAAAAATATTGTGACACCGACGAACAATAGAACTTAATAACCAGCTGTCGATATAAATTGTTTAACAACGTATCTAAATGATGGACAAGCTAGAAAAATACTGATAAACGAAGGGTCGTGCAATATTGTATTTAATTGGTGTAATAGGTGATTAAATTACTTGATTGAGACAGAAAAACAACATTGCTATTGATTCACTGAGGGCTCGACTTAACTAAATTTTGACTAAAATTATTGCCGTCCCTTTTTGTTTCTCATGATAGAAAATGAAGTATAGACTTATGTTAATGTAAGTTATGGTTCTACGAATTGCTACCAGTGTTGGATATTAATTTTACCATTAGATTCCATTGATGAATGTCCGGTTCCAAGGTCCGGTTACGATATTTTTAAATCAGTCCACACATCGTGTAAGGGACAGCTTCCCGCTAGCTGATAGGGGAAGTCAGGCGTTGTTCCACGGTTGTTCTGGTCAGTCAACGGGACTGAACAACTTTGGTCTCAATGCTGTCTGTTACACGAGCTTTTCATTTCAATAGCAGTTCAAGTAAGGTACAATAAAATCAACAATCACTTCAAGTAATTTACTAACCTACCTTTAAGTTCATAGGTTCTATCTTGTCAAGTGTACGGAAACATTCGCTTCCGTAGTGCAAGGTTATATTTGTGTGAGACCTAGGAAATGTTACTATCACAACACGGTACGGTACATGCGTATGGCATACATAGTACAGCTTCAAGTGTCTTAAGAAACTGCACAAAGAATTCGCACAAATCCCTCGGTCCTAGTTTGTTTAGAAAAAAAATTGTCAGATTGTTTGACAAGACAAATTGATCCGAAATTCGGAGGGCACGTTTATCCTTCGCTGTTTCTAATTGTTTTACTAATGCGGTCGCATCAGACGCCAGGTTTTGTTGACGCAGATACCTACATCAACCAACAGATGACAACAAAATCTAAATCAAACAAATTAATCAGGAAATACAATGACAGTCTTATTGTTGCAAGCAATACAACTAGCCATCACCTTTATCAGACAGTGGCAGTACAGCAAGCTACTCGTATCAAAGACAATCAGATAATTTCGCAGGATCTATCTTTAGAGATGGCACGTCGTTGGTGTGTGCTGCTTTAGTGTTGACTATGTTGCTGCAGTAAACCTTAACAGAGCCAAAGATGGGGCCACTCTGAACGCAGTAGCAGACACCCCCATTCTACTTAGCAGACGTCGCCGTCTCTACCTAGTGGTCCTGAGGGGTCTATTGGGCTCCAACCTGATCCAGAGGTCGTGGTTTATGGTTACAACAATGCAAGCTAAATAACCTGATTGTCTGTAAGAAAAAAGATTTCGTGCTTCAGATGGCACGGTAAGCCGACGGTCCCGGGTCACTGTCTTTGATAGTGGTCGTTACACAAACCATGTCAGAGGCCTATTAGCCGTTACCAATAAACGGTTTAAAAACTCTGACACCAGAATTTATCGTGTAACAGTTCTCTTCTCTGATTTAATTTTATGACGCCCTGTTCACCGCACCTGAGTGCGTCCCTGCTCCGGCGACAGGCGAGAGTCGAACAACGGTTGGCAAGTCAAATTGTCCTGGCGCAATTTATCAATAACGACAGCATGGAGTATTCCGGTCAGAGCGCGATTTCGGCCATCCCGCGACCGCGTCCGCTTGTTACTGCACACGCGATGTTGTTTGCTACTTGTAAACAACGTCTCGGGAAAAGAAGAATTTGATTTGAAGAAAGTGATTGAAATAATTAATTAATAATAAATAGCTTCTATTCTTGATGACCGTCAAGCAGGTTCGTTTTGTTTAGCTTAGACTCTAAACCTTAGTGGAAGTCCACCGTCTACAGCGTCTACTCCGTACGCGTGGAGTCGAATGTTTGTCTGACGGTCTGACCACGCTAATCTCAGAAACTACTAGCTCGATTTTGATGGAACTTTTTTTTTTTCGACTGATTGTTACCTGCAGGGCTATGATGCGCACTGAAGACTTCGATTTTTCTACACGTGTTGCATACTTCACTATGAATAATTCCTGCCATTTTCCGTTGTGAAGTGCGCAACGAAAGACATAACGTGTAGACAAAAAGAAGTCTATGGTGCGCATCATAGGCCCCCTGGACTCCAACTTAGGATATAAATCTTCTCGCCAACCTGACTTAGGAGGTAGGCAAGAAAATAAAATAGTTTTTACCGATTTTAATAGTCTTTTTTTAATTCGGCTGAGTGTCACCGAAACTCATATCATGAAAACGATTTGCTGTAAGTAGCAAAAATGGCGTAATTAGACTGAGAATAAGCCCTTAGGGTCTGTGCGGAAAGAGAACCGGCGTAGAATTTGAGGTAGCACATTTGGTCGTGTGGGGTTTATGCCCACGTCTTCTACATTAAATTTTGAAGGTTTTGGATCAAATACCTAGGGATAATCCCTACGCAACCAGCCGTGGGTTAATTAATACAAATGTGCGCCCTCAAATTCTATGCCGGTTCTCTTTTCGCACAGACTCTAATCAGTTTTTTTCTGCGTCGTATGGTTTGACTTTCTGATCTGATACTCGATTTGAAATTATGTGTATTTTATATACAGGGACCATAAAACCGGCTCAATAGGGTTTTAGGTTTTTACAGAAGAAATATTTCGAAAATAATGATGAATGATGACATTTAAAATATCTGGCGTATCGTGTTAAGCCCAGTTTACAATTCGCTCACGTCATGTTTATAACTATTGACTTTATTTTATTTGATTCTTTTGACCTGCCATGTCTAAATAATTTTAAATGCCCTAAGGTAGAGTAGACTTTTTTTGCATAAAGTTAAATAAATTGACTAAGTTACCTCCTAGCCAAGGTAAAAGATATTATTATCTTCAAGAATAATAAGTAAACAGTTAGTTGTTAAACAATATTATTGTTATTTTAAACAAAACATTTGCATTAATTCTATACAATTAAGATTATGTCAATGTTAAATTAATGTTAAGTAATTTTCAGTGTGACCTTCGGTGGTTGGAAACGCTTTTCTTTTGTTAAAACATCAACGTTATGGCAACTGGCATAATATCTGTATTGAAGTTTTGCAAAACAGCGTTGCTATGTTTTATTTTTGGATGATCTTTTGCCGTGAGGAGACTTTAATTTTTTTAAAGTAAAATGCAGTCTCTGATTTAGAAAAGGTTGCCGGCCTCAAACGGGGATCGAACCTACTAAAATCCAAAAAGTCATAATATCAACGATAGCAATAAGAAGTATTGCATTCAAGTCGTGGAACACCCTACGTAAATAGTAAGTCCATGAAAACACATAAATAAAGTATTTAAGGTCGTTATTTGTTAGCAAAGTCACATCGACCTCATACTTATTGTTTTGAAAGCCTTAACATATCTGGAGCATTGAGCGTAATAGTACCATCAGCAGAATGGAGCGGAAACCGTTTGTCCAATGTGACGGCTCACGGCGCGCAGTCGCCTGACTAGGTATAGCTGCATGGTGCCCGGAGCCAAGGCCTGTTTCAGTTCTGGCTAGTACTGGACTCATCTTCTTCCTATCGAGTGGGTTTTCAAGTCGTACGGCTCGATGTACTCGATGTGGTGTCAGAGTTTTTAAACCGCCTGTTAGCACAGCTAATAGGCTTTTTACATAGTTCTGTAACGACCACTATCAAAGAAAGCGACAGGGACCGCATCCCGAGCAACAATATTCAAAAACTTCAAGCTGCCGTACTTAGAGGCCTGAATTTTTTTAAGTTTTGTTTAGGAACTCGTAATAAAATAACCCGTATTCCTTGCCGTTATCCGTATTAAATATGAGACGCAACTTTGGACACCTCTTGTAGTAAAAGCATTTTTTACCTATACGTAGACGGGACGCTAACTAATCTGCCCATAAAACGCAAAACTTTGACTCTACATTTTGTAGTTTAATAATTTAGGTCGTAAATAATACAGCAAATACCTACAATAAATAAGTTTTAAATAACCAGCTCATTGTAATGTGCGCTATTCTACCTTATACTAAGCCACCCTCTATCGCATCGTGCACTATCTTATTTGCTTTCCAAATCAATGTTTGCATTCCTACTTTAAAGAATTTATCAAATTAAAATAAACCTACGTACCTTATTAATAAGCAGGTGGGTAGTACAGTAATTATATTGTTAGTCAACTTAGGTCTTAAATAGCGTCTTAAAGTTTGTGCCCGCTATCATTTAATTTAACGCTTTCATTATCAGTAAACTATGTACCTAACTTAACTACCTAACCTACTAATACTTTTGTTTTTCTTATCGAAATACTTCAAAAAGAGGTCATCTCATCATCATCATACACATAGCATAAAACGAGCAGTTCAGGAAATAAAAAAAATAGACGTTATCCAGGATGCTGTAGGTACTTCCTTAATATATCCACGGAAAACAAATTGTTTCCACGAAAAGACCCACGACCCGAAAAACTTGTTTTTATCCAACAACTTTTCCATGTCCGAAAATCTTGGTTTTTTTTTATCCATCAACTTTCCCATACTGCCATTATGTGAAAGTTTCACTTACTTGGGCATAATCATCCGATCACGGCGGAATGGAAATGGCACGTTCAGGTCTCGCAGGTCCAGGGGCCACGCCGACCGTGTGTTCATGCCTTGTCTCCCAATCTATACACTTCACACACTTCCTTAGAGAAACCGAATATTTATACTTTGATATGATTTTTATTTAAAGTCGCAGTCCAACGTGCGTCGCGATGACCTATTGGAGTACTTATGCCACAAACCACAAAGCACGCTCTGGCCGTTGACAGCATAATGGCTCGGGAGTGCGCGTCCTGCCGCACAGACCCTACGTAATTTCATTTTACGAAATAATTTTATTAAATCACTCATTCATAGGCATTAGGAAAAGGATGTTGTGGGCGCGATCGATCTTGAGGGTAACAAACTCTTGCAGAAAATAGATTAGTTGATGCGTAGGTGTAAAATGGTATACTTACTTATAAACATAGTAGGTGCAGATAATTAGTTATTTAGGCAATTGTAAGTATTTGTTTACATTGCCACTGGACGTGGAAGTTTACAGTAGCGTGATTATCAGCTTAATGATAATAGCCCGTTTTGAAATGAGAGGAACCTGACACGGCAACTGCTCTACATTTTTGTAAGCAAATCACCAGCTTCCGTTCACACAAGCGATTACGAAGATGGAAGCTTCAGGTCCCTCCATACGGGTACTTTTATATCGTTGCAAAATCAAACCATCCAATTTGCTACATATACAGGTACTTGAATCCCGGATACAGAATTAACAGCGCAGCGCAATACGCATTGGTGACTCAAGAAATGTTGCCTGCCACAATGTGGAAAAATCCAGGAAAACAACAACAGAAATAGGGTTCCGTGTCGAAAATGAGACTAATTTACTTATTTGCAGCAACCTGAAAGAATTATCATGGAGCACGTGTGATAAACCCAATCAGCCAATTCGAGACGGCAATTGAGGCGATAATATGCCAAACGTGAGGTGAGTGGCGATGCGTGCGAGCGGCGGGCGACGGGCGGCAGGCGGACGGCGGACGCGGGGCCCAATCTTCTCATTGCGAGTGACCCCAGGCCTGTCGACTCGCCTCGAAGCCCCGGGACAAATCGTAAACGTAAATTGTTATTTAAGGTCAATGTTAATCCAGACATTACTGCCCGATGGGGAGACGGCAAACAAAGCACCAATTTGCTGGTAAAAATATCCGGAAGGTGATGGGGTTAGAAAAGTGTCTCATTGCTCGTAGAGTTGATCGATGCGTCCTGCTCGCTTCTGCTACGAGTTGCAGCGTAGCCTCATTACTTAGATTGCATTGAATGAGGCTCGTAAACCGTGTTGCGTCATGCGATAGGACAGGCGATTGGTCAGGCGAGTCAACAGCTCTAGTCTATATTCCAGAGCAAATGCGTGACAGA
The DNA here is from genome assembly GCA_029255725.1 of Scrobipalpa atriplicella. NCBI lineage: Eukaryota > Metazoa > Arthropoda > Insecta > Lepidoptera > Gelechiidae > Scrobipalpa > Scrobipalpa atriplicella. The sequence continues at coordinate 18,483 of JARACY010002862.1, forward strand.
CCACATGTAAGGGCCGCAGACATAAATCAAAACATGATCTCAGATAGACAGATACAAATAGCTGATATGATAAGGCCATTCGCGTCAGTATTGTTCAGGTAACTACGCTTGTATGAACGTTATATAGTTCGAGAGCAATCTACGCGTGCATCCTTGCAGCAAACAGTCATTCATGCGAACAATAAATTAATCAAGCCACCGTGTGAACACCTCAAAGCAATAAAATGGGAGCACTCATGACAATGGCAGGTGTAATCGCGAGGTGAATGAACGGGCCAGATACGTTTGCTATAGGAACGTTGATGTCAATATCCAAGAACTGTGGTGCAAGCGATCCTCACGTGGGAAAGAATGCGCCGACCAGGGGTGGACTGAGGAAACAGAACTTCGCCTTGTTTATGTATAGAGTACAGGACCATTGTTATGAATTGTAGAGACGTAGTAACTGTACCTACAAGCAAAGTAGTCAACTATTTGTTTACATAGTTAGGAACTAGGCATATTTTTATCTTATCAGAGGAGAAATAAATTTTCCACAAAATTGCAAAATTTTTCGTCACAAAAAAATGACCTCCTAAGTAGGTACCTATAAAGATTGTTTTTATATAGGGTTCCATGCCCTCGTAAGGGTGCTAACGGGACCCTTTGAATAAGCCTCCGCTCTGTCCGTCGTCAGCGTCATTGTGGGCTCAGGAACCGTTCAGTTGAAATTACATTTTGTAGCCGCTATAACCACCAATAATGAAATTAAATATATTACCGAACTAAAAAGTACGCACAGTACGACTATATCTATCAGTCCCAGTCCGTGCCTGGAGCAGCTGACGAGTGTTTTGGTGGCGAGCTTCTGTTTGTTTTGCTATGTGCAGCTATGTTCCTTCGTTGTATTGTGTGTTGTGTGCTGACGTTGCAATAACTCATATTCATAATCATAAATGATAATAACATCGTAAGACAGTTACATGCTCTAGAAATGTTTTTTTTTAAAGCCTGCCTTGATTTTTTTTCTCAGAGAAATGTGTAGGTACAGCATGTGTTATGATATGATTGTCTGAAGATTAGAAAACATTTTATACAGTGTGTAACGGAGAGGGCGTGAAAACACTTCGGCGTGTTATTGATTTTGATAATTTACAATTTGGTGCCGTAACCAGGATAAATGACCTCGTTGGATCTGATCAATATTTCTGATTAAAAAAAACACCTTTCCATTACAATTACAACCCGTATATTCTTACATTTTATTAAAATTTAAATGCTTAAGATTTTAAAAGGTGAATTTGGATAAGTGTAAAGTAAATAATAGAAGTAATATTTGGATCCAAATTTTAATTTAATAATCATAAAACATGAGTTACAACAAATGGCATCTTAAACAAATACATATAAATAGTAAAGCTGCACGTCAACTATCAGTAACACTATTAAAGGCGGTGATTTCCAATTTTCCTGTTAACCATTCTCTATCTTGCTATCAAATTATTAGAAAAATCATAATAATCAAGATACTAACGTGTGACTTCCGGTTGGACAACGAAATGTGTATTGTTTTATTTTAGTCATCTTCAATACTAAAAATTACATACATATAAAAGCTGTATCTAATTGTTTTCCTAATTTAATCTGAGAACAACATAGAGATTCGATTTTCGCGTCACAATTTAAATGCCAAAGGGTAGAGTAGGTTACAATTTTGATCCCAAAATGTTTGAACATTAATCTGGTGCAATCTTAAGCCCTGCCTATTATTTATGAATATGTATTAGCCACCAAGAAAATCAGACTATTCTATAACTATTGACACCTATTTCTTCACTAGTTAAGTACATAAATGGAATAACTGTTCGTAATGGCTTAGTCTATTTTACTATTTTAACATGGATACGGTACTAACTATGATGTACACGGAAACCTCTTATAAAAGGCTTTGATAGGCATTTGGATGCTGTGATTTAATTAAATTGTAAGATTCAACAGTATTAGCTATGAATTGTCTATGTGTGCGTACGTCTTATAATTGATTGAAGTGGCATAAAAATGTATCCTGAAAATAGAACATTAAACATAAAAAACACCTCCAAGGAATTCAAAATTTCTCAACAAATATTGATGATAGATAGACCTTGCTGTAAATATAACCATACGGGGTTCAAGGGACAGATTCCCGCAAACTTAAAGGGGTTGCTCAATCAATGAAACTGAATAACTCACGCTAGGATTTTTTTTCGGAGAGTCAATTTTTTGTTTTCATTTCCTGAAAGATTTTCCTGATGAAAGTTGTTCAGTTTCGTTGACTGAGCAACCCCTATCAGTTTGCGGGAAACTGTCCCTTACACCCGGTATATAACCTTATGATACCGATATAATCATTATTAATTTTTGCAATCAATCAAATAAGTCTTGTTGGGGATACATTTATCTGACAATCGAAATTAAAGACTCATTTTATCTAACAAGAAAACACTGATCTATATTAAAATACGATACTTAAAGTATTTCAATTTGACACGTAAGTAAATGACGTGATTAGTGATCATGATCATTAATAGATTATGATAGTTTGTACTAGATTTTGGGATCAATAATCTCAAGTCTATGAGTGTGAATCAGTTCGACCGTAAAGAGCGGGTGCAAAAGCATAATAAAGAAATAATACTTAATCAAAGAATGCTTATCATTACGCAAAGAGTCATCGAAAAAGTCGACAATGAAAAAGAGTGTCAATAAAACTAACAGTATTTTACAAATAAATTAGAAACAAAAACAACATTGTTCTCTGTGATCACAATATCGAGGCCGGCGACAGATCACTAGCTACAGAGAAACGTTATACTAAAAATACAGTAAGCAATATATTATCCTTTCCGACAAAACTAATCAACCAACCACCTTAAACACTAACATTATGTACAACTACTGCATACCGCGGGACCACGAGTCACCATACATCGCTTGTTCTGTACCGAGACTACAATACGCTCAACTCGAAACAGGCGATGGATATCGACCTCAAGCCACGCGGGTATGCATATGCACTAAGCAAAGTATAAAAATAATAGAGAGATTTAGTGTATAATATAAATAAAGGTTACCGCAATATAACCTCGAAGTAAACGAATGACCAGACGAAAAGAAACGTTTTAATTCATCGAACTTATCCTACCGGAATATGAATACAAATAATTTATGTACGACATTCAATTAATAATAAAACGCTAATTTTAAATTAATTAACAACCTCCCAAACAACACTTTTCTGTATCTAAACCTCTATTTAAACTCTTCAACATTCAACGTCAGTTCGCACCAGTGGTTATTAACTAATGTCATTTTAATATCCTACGCGTACAAGTACATAGAAAACAGTAATTATGTAAAAATATAACTATAATAAATATGCTACATGATTGTATGCTTAAATACTAAATCTAAGTATTATGCTGTTTATTTATTTATGCTATCTACTCAGTATAATTAAACTTATGCGTATGACTTAATTTATGTGCCGAGATTACATTTCAAAATGACTGTGGTAGATAATAATTATAAAGAAGTCAAACTGTACTGTGAGTCGAAAAAATATTATAGAAAAAAACATAAGGAAATATTCCATGTCCTACATTGATAAGTAAATATCTAGTAATTTATTAATGAATGTTAGCGAGAAAATAATCCACTTAAACTCATACTAAATACAATAGCTATTTACAAGTACAAGAGATTCATCACATGATTTAATTGATGACGCAAGACTGAAACCTTCTACAAGTTTACAGGGAATGTTTTGAATTGATTTTAATGATTTATTATAATCGATTTAATATGATATTCGCATCCAGAACTATTGATTAAATACAAAAAAGGGGCCTACGCATTTTCTTACAATTTATGTCACGACTTTATAACGTTGTGTGTTTATTTAAACTACATTATTCTTTCTAATTCGAGTAAGAGTTACCTATTTATTTACATTACCTTATTATAGGTTTGTGATATTATTATTATTTTCTTATTTAAGTTTACATGAACCCTGAAAGGGATTAAGGGACTTGTGAACTCATCACCTCTTTGAGGTCTTTACAAAAAACTAAGCCGGGTCTATGTTGAGTATTAAGATTTACATAGAATGATGAATTAGGTATACATTCATAATGTGATGTTTTTGTATGGTCTAATTCATATACCTAGTTACCTATGTGAACGAATATTCGATATTTCATTTGCTGTATTAATACAAATCGTAAAAATGCCTAGTGTAAACAATACATTCGATTATATATTATTTTTTAATTTCGAACTTGTAACAGTCACAATAAGGGGCATTTTAAACTGTCCACAAGTATAACTTTTATCCAAACCGGCGCGATACTAGTGTTCAGCCGTCGCTACACAAAATATAATGTCGTCAGGGACGGCCGCGGCATGCGATGCGGTTCTTTGGTCGCCACAGCTCCGAGTGACCTCTGCCGCATGTCTGTGTGTTTATAGTCTCTTGAGCTTACCCTGGTTTGACCTGCCTCCCCCGCTGCTATCTGTGTTGTGTGTTGTGTGTCGCTAGTGGCAGCAGTGGCAGTGTGTGGTAGTGTGTCACGCCTGCCGATGTCTCGGTCGGCGCGGCTGCAGCAGGTAGGAGGCGTCGAGCGGGGCGCGCGAGCCGAGCCGGGCCAGCAGGCGCCGCGCGATGCTGTTCACGCGCTCCTTCTGTTGCTGACGACGCGCCGCAGGGGACAGCGGGGCCGGAGCCGGCGTCTGGACGACAAAATGGAATAGTGTTACATACATCCATACTAATACTGTAATAAAAGTAAGATTTTAAGAAACTAAAAAACTATGTGACCAATTTTGAACATACAAATTCCTGCTGAATGTCCTATCATCAATAAGGACGTGCATACGATCGCTTGATCGTGAATTTGAACATTCATTCAACTGTCAATGATGACATTCATTCGATAGCACACCCGTCAATAAGAACATTCATTCGATCGCACAACTAGAACATACATTCGATCGCACGATCGTCAACTAGGACATATATTCGATCGCACGATCGTCAATAAGGACATTCATTCGATTGCATTAATGATCACTATGTTTAAATACAATATTGTGGAAATTAGAAAAACATAAATTAATCTTGATATTAAGGTCACCTTTGCCCACATCTAGTCTTAGGTTTTCTGTATCATGTTAGCGTTTATCTAAATTATTTACCTTGTTACCCTCGACCAAAGCGAGTGCTGTCGATGGTTTCTTCTTAGCTTCTTTGACGGCGGGCGTTTTGGGAGTTTTCTCAATTTTCTCAAGCGGGAAGCTTTTAGCCGCTCGCCCCTTCAGATATTCAGGAGACACTTCATGAGGCTGTAAAAAAAAACATGTCAGTTTTATTGATAGGTACTATGAAGCTGTGTTTCTACTTGTTGGTTTAGTGTGGTGTTGTGTATGGTAGATGAGATGTTGCACTCACCGCGTAGGTGCGCGTGATCTTGAGGCGCTGCGGGAAGTGGTGGAAGGCGTAGTGCTTGGTGGGGATGGGGTACTTGGGCCGCGACACCTTGGTGAACAGCCGCGCCGTGCGGTCCACGCGCAGCTCGCAGATGTACACGTGCTGCTCCATGGCGCCCACCGGACGACCCTAACGACAAACATGGTTCATTCAATTGAGAAAAACCTCCCGCACACAGGCGCAGCCTGCTGTGGCGGTGGCGAACAATTGTGTTCCTCCAAAATGCATGAAACATCGCAGACATGCGAGGTAAACAATTTGCGTGAAAACAACTGTTAGCCACCGCAGGCCGCGCCTGCGTGCGAGAGACTTAAAGTGTTTGGAGTAGAATATGTAAAATAAGAATCAGAAATAATTTTTTGGCAGACAAAATTCTTATAAATTCAAATAAAAATCATTAAAAAATTGCTAATAAATTTGTATGATCTGTTTTTTTTTTTTTCTGAATAATACCGCATAACACAACAAATAGAGGCTTGTAACTCTCCCACATTTATCATTATGACACTTTCGAAAATTTCCTGAAAATGTAAGCTGTTTGGACAATAATTTAGATTTATAAATAAATATAGTACTGACCTTGCAGTAGGTATTGAGGTCCATGACCCAGCACTGCGACATGACCAGCTCGATGGGCACGGCCTCGTACAGCGGCACGCGCATCACCTCGTTCGGGAAGAACCTGCGCAAAGGACAATAACATCATTACGTTTGGAATGCGCAGAGAGAAAGGCGAACTATTTGGCGACCGTGAAAGGACGTTAATTTAGCGGGCGGACAGTTATTTTGGTCTAGTGGTCAGAGCCATGGGCTCACGACTAGGAGGTCCCGGGTTCCCGGCGGGGAACAACGACTTTGTGTTGTTGTTTCTAGTTTTGTTGGGATATTGCATAATCACCTGATTGTCCAAAAAGTAAGAAGATCCATGCTGTCCGATGGGCATGTAAATAGTCAGCACTGTGCCTGATTTCTCTGGTCAAGAGTCAGTCTGTCATCAGATTAAGACATTGAAGAAATAGAGTGCACTTGTGTGTTCCGCAAAAATTCGGGTTCTAAAAACTAGTTCCGCGCATTTGTCACCAAAAATCGGTCCGGATATTGAATATTACTTACTTTTTTGTTGTGAGACAAGGCTTGAGCCTCGACGTTTCGACCATATACGATGGTATCCCTCAGGAGCTAGGAGTTAACACACCCCCGCACGACAGGTGTGATTTCCGACATATTCAATATGAATAACACTTCTTTAACGTTTGATAAAAAAAATCGGTCCGGATGATGTACTCACTTCCTGGTGGGCTCGTGGAAGGTCTCGTGCGGGCGCAGGTAGTGGTGTCCGTACACGTATCGTTCCTGCGTGTGCTTGTGCTTCCACAGTCGCTCCACGCGGAAGATGTCCAGCTCGGAGACTGGGATCGAGCCTATGGTCTGGTATGTATGCTTTCGGACCGAACATTCCTGATAAAAAAACACAATATCGGTTTTGACGTAAAATAACAATAGTAGATTGAATTCGCGCAAAGCCCCGCGTCTCGGCGTCTCCCTCAACGAGGCCTAAGTGTTACACAAAGGTTCAGCGTTTTTGTAGAGGTCAATTTATTATTATTTTAGCATTGCTACCATTTAGAAAACAAAACTATATTCTCATAATGTTCTTTTTTTAAATATTGCTACCATTTACAAAACAAAACTATATTCTTACCATTATTATGTGCTTTATTTTTATAAAAACTAAGCATCTTTAGATACGTTTAGTCCCGAAAAATAATTACCAAAACTGAAACTCGTAACACAAAAGCCTAGTAAATAAAAGTTGTAAGTAGAGATACTAACTTTGCCAGTATTTGGTTCCTCCTTCTCCTTCCCTTTCCCTATATTCTTGACCTTTTTCCTGTCGAGTCTCTTGGTCTTGGGCGAGTCCCCCTTGTCCCCCGGCTTGTGGCTGACGTCGGGATGCTTGTCGTCGATGGGGATGTCCCTCAGCACGTACACCGTGTCCCCCTGCCGCACCTGCAGGTCCCCCCGCATGAGGGACAGGTAGAACTGGTGCCCGTCTTCCGTGTAGTCGTCTAGAGGGATCTCACGGTCCACCTATAACGATAACGTAGATTATTTAATATCATTAAATATCACATATACCTGCATAATAATAATATATCTAGACAATGATCAGTTATATACTAGAAAACGTAGACACGAGTACGCTTCCACGTGGCACACCAAATTTTGTAAATGGGACATCACTGCTGACAGCATTGGAATTAGTTTTTTAAGAACGATGTTTCAAATAGTTTGGCAGCAAATATTAGGGAGAGATACAGTCTCAAACGCCTTCAACAAATCCAGAAACATCCCAATACATCTAAGTGATGTTACCTGCTTGTTGGTGCAGTGGTGGCAGTAATGCGGCGCGCGCGTGTCCTTGACCCGCATGCAGCGCGCGTGCTGCCACACGCCGCAACGCGCGCCCCCGCACTGCACCATCAGCCCCTCCTCCACGTGCAACCCGCAGATGCACAAGATCACCTCCTCTGCACAAAAAATAGTACACACTTTAAAAATTCACATAGTCGAAACACGATGTAGAATAACTTTAAAACAAAATGGGGGGATTTATTTCATAGCTATTACAGCAGTAAGTTTAAAAATCGACAAATAAAAATTAAATTAAAAATTTAATCTAACCCCCGACAAAAAGTTGTTTAAGAAGTTAAAAATAATTTTTCAAATTTGTTTCCCGACGAATTTATGGGTTAACATTGACAAATTATTTTTAACTTTTTAAAACAACTTTTTAAGTGGCTTCTTGCAAGCACATTTTTCAGATTTTTCCCAGACTATCTTCTTTCTGTTTCTCTTTCACGTGAGGGACGGAAGGATATATAATATCTAGAACATGCAAAAACCATTCGTGCTCAGACCCGAAACAATAAAATAATGTGTATAAAGCTGGAAAGTCTTAAACAAATGTAAATCAAAGAATAAAATGAAGTCTAATCTTACCAGTCTTAGTTTTCGCCAAGAAGCCGACCGGCAACGGCTCTTCCGGTCCCAATATCCTGATCAGCTGATCCGCATACTCCGCCTTCGCAGTGTTGTATACTTTCCTCAGCTGCAGTGCGACGGTGCCGAGAGTGGACAGGCGCCCTTGCTCGCGGAGGATGTTAGAAAACACAACGTTCATCTCAGTATCGAATTGCGCGATGGATTCGTATCTGCCGTCGTTGAGACTGGCTTCGATGCTCGTGAGATCTGGTGCGACGGGCGCGTCTTGCGATTTGGTCTGCTTGGATTTCAAAAGAGGCGCGCACAGGGGTTTTTCTTTATCGTCTGAAAATAGTATAAATCTAAGTAAATTACTGTCATAGCTTTACACATGATATGCAGATCCAGGTATACAACGTGTAACAGAAAGGGTATATGCATCGAGAAATGTGTGAATCTACACATGAAACTGAACAACTTTCCCCAAGGAACATAGGTCGAAAAACGAAAAAAAATTTTTTTACCGTCTATACAAAGTGATACAAAGTGCTGATAGCGCATTTAGTATGGGAAGGTAAATTTTTTTTTTCGTATTTCGACCTATGTTCCTTAGGGAAAGTTAGGTTCACATGTTTGCTTTGTGGTTCACACATTTCACGATACTTACACCCTTTATGTTACACATTGTTTATATTGTGAGGATGTTTTGTTAGATCGAATGCATAGTAACTTTGACAGCTGGTTTGTCCGTTATTTCCTGGCAAACGCCTAATCTAGGATTGGGTCTGGTTTCCCTTCTGGGTTGTGGAGTTCAGATGAATACCCTAGATTAGAAAATACGGGAAAAGCGAGAGATGATGATGATGATGAATTGATAACTTGTATGTTGGCGTGGCGTAACAAGGAGGCAGAGAGGAATGTTTAAAACATTGATAACGTATTTTCTCTAAAGTTGATGTTTTAAACATTCCTCTGTGCCTTGTTGTCACGCCAACATACAAGTTGTAACGATTGATGACAAACCTGTACCCTCCAGCACGGCGCGGTATATGGCCTGGAGCACCTTCCCCCACCTCTCCTTCTTGCTCACACTCGGGTCGTCTTCAACACTCAACAGTTTCTTCTCTTTTCCTCCCTCTCTTAGTTTTTGCAACCTGTAAATAATTAATTTATTTCATATTCATTTATTCCTCGTTAAGAGTCGAAATTCAGAGAGTGGTTCATAGAAGTCCAAGCTGACTTGTAGCTCTATGTCGCGACGCAATGGTCGTTCCAAACATAGCCTCGTTAGTGTTGAGAACGTTTTATTACGTTTTTGCTTAGGTTGAATTAGTAACACACAATTTTTTTTCCGACGAATTCAAGACAAAAACCTTCTTTCTATAGATAGATCTCTACTGTAGATAGATATACAGTAAAGACGTTTATTGTAGTACCTGTCGATGAAGATCCTCGGGTTCATAGTGTCGGGCAGCTCGAGCGGGTTCACCATGGTAACCACCGGCGAGGAGGGGAGCGGGGGCGCGGGGGGAGCGGGGAGAGCGGGGGGCGCGGGCGCGGGGGAGGGGGGCGGCGCGGCGCCGGGCGGGGACGGCGGGAGGGAGAGAGACAGGCGCTCGCGGATGCGGCGCACCTGGAAACAAATAATAATCCCTCAATAACTGTTCATCTGTATCGAATGATATCCACTTAGGAGAGTCCAAGTACAATAGATCTTCATCGGTCGAAATGGCTGTAGGGCTGTTTAGGCGCAACCCCTGATATCCAAATCATAGGAGAGTCCTGTCCTCTAGTGTTTCTTCAGGACAAGGCACATTGAGTCACCTGATTTTGTAACAAGTGAGGCCGCTTTCAGCGGTCGACCACGGACGCTGTTATGAATAGTGGTTATTCTACGAACCACATCAGATGCCTAGAACCTGTGCACATGCACAGACTTGGTCCAGGGACTTTGTCCGTTCCGGCGCACTCATAGCGAAATTGCCTTCTAATGCTTGTGTTTAAAAACTCTCCGGGGATCATCAGATTGTTTCACTCGACAGAATGACAGAGGATATCAGCAGGCCTATGATGCGCACTGAAGACTTCGATTTGTCTACAAGCGTTGCATACTTCGCTATGATTAATGCACGTCCTTTTCCGTAGTGAAGTGCGCAACGAAAGAGATAATGCGTAGACAAAACCAAGTCTTTAGTGCGCATGATAGGCTTGCTGGTAAGAAAAGCAGTCAAAAGCTCTGCATACCTGTTCGAGATTCCTGAACAGGAAGCAGTGCCTCTCTTTGACCAAGCTCCTCTCTTTGGCCGTGAGCGGTTTCATCTGCGGCTCCTGCCATAACTTGTTCAGGTGCTGCTGGTACTTCAGTATAGTCATGTTGTTCTTGATGTCCTGGAAGAGAAAGATAAATTATGAAGCTGCTGCATAATGAGGGTATTACAATACGAGTGTGGTTAACGAAAAATAAATCTGATTATAATTCTGTCAAAGTAACGCATAACCGCATAACGCTAAAGATAATACGACATCATCTAGCTTGCCAAATTATTTATGGCGACATGGCGAGTAGAGTAACGTCACTTTGGCAGAATTAAGACCGGCTGTTGTTTTTCTGTCTCTATTTTATTCAAACTTTAGAGAGTGACAGGACCGAACTAAGATAAGTTAAATTGTGTCTACAACAGAATTGCCACCACTACCTGCGCGGGCGGCCCACACGCGGCGCTATGGACGCCGCTGATTGGCTGCTACGTACCTGCTGCAGCACGGTCTGCTGCTCGCACTTCTTGTTGCACTTGGCGGCCTTGCGCGGGCGGCCCACACGCGGCGCTATGGACGCCGCTGATTGGCTGCTACGTACCTGCTGCAGCACGGTCTGCTGCTCGCACTTCTTGTTGCACTTGGCGGCCTTGCGCGGGCGGCCCACACGCGGCGCTATGGACGCCGCTGATTGGCTGGAGGCGCTGGAGGGTGTCCGTGACGCGCTCTTCACTGGTAGTTTAGTGACGCGCTGCGACTTGCCGCCGATCACGCCGCGGCAGTCCTCCGAGTCGCATTTGCAGGGCTGGGAGATCATTTGAAATTAGTTATTAAATATACAGAAGTAAAGTTAGGGTGTGATTTTACCTTGGGATTTTACCTATGAAACTGAATATGAAATATAAATATGAAAAAAAAATTGGCACTCCCATACAAAATGACTGAAGCCGCTGGCACCATTTGTATGGCAGGGTATATAAATTTAGATATTAACCTACCTAGCATAGCGGATGATAACCAATGACAGTGATAAAAAATAAAATAGTCTCACTTCCGTAGGTCAGCTGGAAGAATTTTTTTAGTAGAAATAAGCTGTACCTGTTGTGTCGTTTCTCATTGTGTATTGTATTTCTCATGTTACTTGTGTACAATAAACAATAAATAAATAAATAATTATTTACCTGACCAACAGCAGGGTTGAACAGTGAGAAGTTGTAGTCGTATGTCAACTCCTCGCCAGGCTCTATGTCACGCAGTGCAAATAGCGCCATCCTGAATGTACCTGAAATAAAATACAAACAAATGTTAACTTATTATTGCTACAATGGGGAATGATTGATGGCAATTTCTATGAATAAACATAGTTTAAACAATACGAATAATACGAATAATAAATATGGAATGAAATGAAAAGAATAAACAATATGGGGAACGAATAATCGCTATTTCTAACAATAAATGTACCTATTTGAATATATAATATTTTTTTAATGAAAAAAGAGTCGTTAAAGTTTGACGATCGAGCGACCTCAACTGATTGACGAAACACAGAAAAATGCTTAATGCTGGATTTCGGTCGGTCGCAGGTCGCTGGCCAGGCTTCTTGTAACCTCTACCAACACTCGAGACTCAAGAGGGATCTTATGATACGATTGATGATATCAACAGGGGATTAAGACGTCTTCGTACCGTTGGAGGTCCACTTCTGCATCTCGCAGTTGGGTCGGCACGAGTGGTTGACGAAGCGTCCGTCGCCCCCCATGCGGTGTCCGTCAATCACCGTGCTGCCGTCCAGGTGCAGGCAGTAGTGGTGCGTGTCGCGCGCGTACCGGGTCGCCATGCGCTCCTAGGAACGATAAAACACACGGCAAATACTTAAAAAACAAATATGAATGCAGTAAGTTTGTTGCCTTTTGAAACTGTTGATTTCTGGAGACCGTATCTAATTGTTATTATTGGCAATGAGCGAAATTATTCTACTACTTAAAATTTCTAATTCACTGTCGCGATTTCGTGATATCGATCTTTACGTACAGACCATTTCAAGATTACGCCCCAAGCTAAATGCCTCAATGGACGTTGGCTGTATTTTTTTTTAACTTCCAGCATGGCACCTGTGCCAGTGATTTTTTCCAAGCCTTCGAGCTACTTACCTTGAACTCCTTATCAGACACGACCTCCCCCACGTACTCGAGTATAAAGTCTCCGGCGGTGATGGTGTGCTTGGTGCGCACGCCCCATCCCTTATTTTCAGTCATGAACTTCTCTAAGCCGCTCGCCCATTCGTGTCGCTGGATACGTTGGTTTTTGCATTTGTCTCTGTAAGGAAATATAATTGTTTGGGTGCTATGTAACGTTGAAAACGTGTATGATCATGATCATGGATGTTTCTTGTCTTGACATAAAATATCGATTATAAATGTGGCTGTAATTTAACCAAATGAAGTCGCACTGCTCTGTTCCTTGTCAGTTGTGTTTATTGGTGCGCATTAGTCTGCCGACCCGGTCGCGGTCGTGTATTGTGCAGACCACTAGCGATATAAGGGTTTACCCGCACGGGCAAAGCTGCGGCGAGCACTCGGCGAACACGAGGCGGTTGATGCAGTCCTCGTTGCAGCCGGACGAGGGCGCGCAGTTGCACGCCACGCTCTCGCACTCGTCTGCCGAGGGCTTCACGTCGTAGTACACGTCTGGTGGGCAAACACACGGATAAACATCAGACAATATTTTTACGTCTATAATGGACTAGAAACGATATAACTTCATACAATCACAGAGTAACTATAATGATACAATGTTGTTATAGCTACAGACAGCTGCTTCTTATTCTGAGCATACAGTTAAAGTCTCTCACTCAATAAAATTAAGTGAATTTATGCGTGTGCGTATCGGGTTAAGGTAGAGCCCGCAACTAATGTAATAAAGGCTGCCTAAGGCTGCGTTTCGACTGAAGCGGTGCATGAATTGACCAATCACTATGCTCGAAATAGCTCGAGCATAGTGATTGGTCAATTCATGCACCGCTAAGCACCGCTCCGCCCAGCTCCGCGTCAGTCGAAACGCAGCCTAAGAAAAAAACTTCAGCAGTCTTGAATCATCAGTATTCCTTGTGAATATTATCTCACACATCATAACCCACTCACTGGTTCGTATCTTCTTGTAGTTCCAGGAAGGCACCGGCTGGTTGTAGTGGTGCTGCCACCAGATGTCGTAGGGCAGGCTGAAGTGCACGGTCCGACGCCGCACCCAGCGCTCGCAGTACGGCGGCGGCGCCAGCAGCCCGGGCGGGAAGTCCGTCTGGGTCACCAGGTTCTTGCCCTTGCCTTCTGGTTTTGGACTAGAAAGAAACATAGGCACATGAAATAAGCAACTACAGTCAGTGAAACCCCAAAATTTTGAAATGCTCTGATAAGAAATAAATACTTACTCTTCTTTGTAGTAGTCTGAGAAGAGGCCAGCAACCAAGAACTTCTTCCGGAGTCGCGGATTCCTCTTGGAGACGACCGGAGCTTTGTCTCTGTTGTCGACGCTACTCGCCGGACTGTCGTCTCTAGAAGACGCCACCCGCTTCTTGCAGATGATGCTCTTGGATAAGACATCGATGCTCTTTTCAAAGTCTATCTCCTTCTCGTTCAAGGGCAACGGGTCGTTCTCGTCGTGATCTCGCAACGTGTCCACCGACGGTTCCCGCGACTTGCACGCCAGGCGCCGGCTCACGACTGTATCTAAAGAACTCTCTCTGGAACTTGATTGTACTTCATGGATCTTCTTGTTTGCATGGCAAGATCTGGACTTTCTTCGAGTAGCTATGCTGACTGGTTTCGCTGACTTTTCAACCTTTTCAACAGGTTCTGGTTTTTTACTTTCAGCTTTCTTAGGTTTAGCCTTGGGCTCGTCAGCAGCAATATCCAAGCTTCTGGTTAGCCTTCTTTCACTCGGGCATAGAACGGCTAGACTCGACTTTGGTCTCAGACCCATTTTATTGTTCTTCTCGACGTTTTTCCTCTTTGAGAGAATCTCTTCTATTTCTTGTGAGGGTGATAGTGCTCGAGTTTTGCGTTTCAGTCTTTCTAAGTTATCTAATCTGCTTCCATGCCCTTCTTTTAGGTTGAGTAAACTCAACGGGATGCAATCTTCAGGGTCATTGCCCAGTGAACTGGCCAAAGACGGGATGCTGTCGGTTTCGCTGAGGACTTCCCATTTGTTGACATGGCTTTTAACATCCTTCTCAAGTTTATTTTGCTTCAGCTGAAGTGCTGGTGCTCTTAGAATAGAAGTATTGGTGTTTTTCTTGTCTGTGTCGACGGCATTCTTGGTGGTTTTATTTGTTTCAGCAGGGACTTCCTTTCCTTGTAATTTCTCGAGAGCGACCACCGTTAAACGAGCCTGTTTTGGACAGTCTTCCTTATTTAAAACAACTTTCAGTTCTGGTTTCTTGGTATTTGTTCTCTCTAAGAAACTGCTCATGGCTTCACCATCTTTGGGTACCCTTTCGAAAGCAGAATTGTTATCAGTATCAGACGTAAAGTGGTTGTCGGAAGTTAACTGTAAACTGGGTTCCATCTTCTTTTTCTTCCTTTTGACGCTCGGGAAACCTGTTCTGTTGATAGCTTTGCGTCGTCTCGTCTTCTTCTTTGATACTTCTACGACAGGTTTCTTAACGTCATCGTTTGGTGGTGCTTGCTGAGCCGGCTTTGCAGCAGCTAGATTGACTTTCTTATTAGTGTCTGTGATAGAAAGTCTCTCCGCCTGAACTTTGGGAATCAGCATTTTTGAAGGTAACACCAGTTTACTTTCCCTTATCAGAGCGCCAGATGTTTTCTTCTTCTTTTTGTCTGTCGTATCATCACTTTCGTTTTCAGTTTCTTTAGTAAGATTCCTTTTTGTCTGTCGTAAATTATGACCACTAGAGGTTTCCTGAAGTTTGTCCGATATAGCTGCAGCGATAGATTCCCCACGTTTAGGTCGAATAATAGGTTCGGGGGTTTCTGATATAAGTGCTAAAGGTATTTCAGACTCTGTATCAATTGGAGTCAGAAGTGGGTTTGTGTTTTTACTTTCATTACCTTTCGTTTTCAATTTAGCTTTATTTGAATCTCCAGTAGCATTAGTAACAGAAATTGACGATTTGGGTATTTGGTCTTCTAAATCAACTGAAGGTTCAAAAATTCCAGTCGGTTTATCAACATTGACTACAACAGTGGGCGTAGTTGGCTCTTGCGCTTTAGATTTCTTTGTTTCTAGAACTTTGCCTTTAGATACTGGAGATTTGATAACTGTAGCTCTAGTATTGATCTGTGATGTATTTTTAGTTTTATCTTCATTTGATTTAGGTGATTCTGGACTGCTATTCTTTTCCTTTTCAAGTATTCGACATTCTATGGATTTTCTAATGTTATTATTAAGTAGTGTATCGAGTACTTTAGTAGCTGCACTAGGGTTAATCTTTGAAACGAGATTGCTAGTCAATCCTTCAAGCCTGTTCTTCTTCCGCGTCATAATCTCAGACTTCTGTGCGGGTGGAATAGCACTTTTGTAAAGAGTACGAGCTGACATACTTTTAAGTGGATCAACTGGGATATTGGCGTTAGCTAAGAGACTCGGGGATGTTGTACCAGACACGTCGCTTTCCCTTGAATCATTGATCGAATTGTTTTGATAGACATCTTTAGTTGGGGTAGTTACGGCACTTGCCTTGTCTTCAGATAATTTCTTGGAAAGAGATTGCACCACTTGATCTAAAGCTGAATGAGCCGCAGCTTTATCAGCTTCCAATCGGTGTCGTTTTTTAGGTGTGACTATAGGAGCGGAGTTTCTCATTGGAGATTGTTTCGCTTCAGCTCTAGGAGACGCAACTCTTAGCGTTTCTTGCTTCGACGTGTCAGTCTTTACATCTGCCTCTTTAGTTTTAGGCAATGATTTTTCTAAATCATGAACCATTTTGTGCACAGCTTTTAGCTTTTCCGATGTTTCATAGATCTTTTTCGAGAGCTCAGATTGGTCTGCGCTTGGTTTCTTAATCGACGCTAGTTCATCGTCTGTGGCGTGAAGGGAATTCGGAGAGTGATTCTTTGTCGGTGTTGAATTGTTTTCTGTAATTTTTACCTCTAATGTATCAGCTGCAACAGGTTTAATTGGTTTTGTAGTGGCCTCAGTATTATTTTTAGCTTCCTGTGCGCTAGGCGACTGGGCAATATTTTTGTTGCCATCCAGGACTTTCTTCGCTTTCTCGTAAGTCTTGAGTTTAGGAGATTCAGCGGATATGCTATTCTGTGTTTCACCCATACAATCTGTTTCAGTGCACAGAAACTTTTCAGGACTAGCTCCATTCTTTGAACTATCATCAAATTCTGACGGCACTAAACTGAGACTCAAGGAATTGCTTGTCGAAGAATTGATGTGATAATGCCTCTTTTTCAACGGAAGCTTATGCTCATTCGTATCTTTACCTCCTTTATTCTGAGATTCAGCTTGCTGTTTCTTATGCCTTCGTTTGGAAGTAGGTGTGGCGATTTCTGGGTTGTCAGCTGTTTTCCGCTTTTTAGAACCTCTTTTAGCTACTTTAGTAGTAGCAGGGGGCGGTGGTTCAGTCTTATTCTCGACGACTGTTTTCTCTGTATGTTTGGGTGAAGCCCTGGGTGAGCACTGTGGCACACTGATCAGTTTTGGCGCAACTTGACACAGCTTTATAAAATTCGAAACGAGGTTGTCCAAGTCTTGGCTAAATTTCTGATCGATCGAATCTATTGACTTTGTATCTCGACATCGCGAGACAGATCTCGATCGATGCCTTCTTTTGCTTCTATGTCTGTGATGTTTATTTTCAGTCTTAACGGTGACCCTCGACGGCCGCTCGGTGGGCGTGGGCTTCAAGTTTATTTTAGGCGGAGCGAGTACAACTGTTCTCCTGTGTTTCTTTGTGTGGAATGATGGTTTTATGTGAGGCTTCTTTGCGTTCAAAAAAACGTTTCTCGACAGCAATTTGTTCGGGATGTAGCTATTTTTAGCTTTCTCGAAAATACTGGGAAGTGGTTTGGGAACAGTTTCTTTCTTTGACGTACTAGTCTGCGGACTGCTTTGTTTTGATTTACGAGTTCTGGGAGACAACGTTCTCGATATTCCTTTATCGTCTTTCTTCGAGCCCGATAATTTGACTAATGTAGAAATAGGAGACGCGCCGAACTTGTGTGCAAACGAAGGTTTCAGTGCCGGTAAAGGCTTCCCGATATAGCTCGATTTTGTTGGCGATTTCACTAATGTATTGTTGTTATTGTGATTCAATTTGAATATATTGTAGGTCATCATCGGCCTCTGCAAGCCGCTGAAGACAGGTCCTGGCGCGAAGGGGTCGCTGGGGTTCACTCGCAGCAACTTTTTGTTCAGTTTCGTGAACCCGAAATTGTAATTTGAAGGCAAGGGATATTTCGTACAGACACTGACGTATTTCGGACTAGCGTTCGGCTTTCGTAAATAACTATCACATTCGGAATCACTGGAACTGTGGCCTAGGGTTAGACTGCTAAAGGTTTTGTTGGTCAGGAGTAGAATCTCCTGGTCGGATACAAAGTGTTTCTGGTTTTTGTAGTAGGACCTATCCCTGACAGATCTCGTCTTTTTTAGTTTCCTAGTCCGTCGACGCAGGCTCCTGACGCTGTAATCTGTCTTGTATCCGGATTTGTCGCTCTTGTATCCGGATTTGTAGTCGGTTTTGTATCCGGAGGAGCGATGGTAGTCACTCTTATACCCGGACCGGCAGCCGCCGTAGTCGCTCTTGTACCCGGACTCCATGAGCCTGCTGCAGCTCTTGTACGGTTTGATCTCGTGGTCGCTCTTGTACCCGGAGAGGATGTCCTTGTATTTGGGGTTGAGGTCGATCTGTTTCCACGTGGGGTCGATGTGGTCCTCCGGCGCGGCCTCGTTCTCGCTTTGATGGTCTCTCCACGTGTTGCCGAAGGTTTTTGTCGTCTTCTTGGGTAAACTGGCAAGCTTGCTGTTGAGCTCTTTCCGCTTGGCGTATACCCCCGATAGCACAGATCTGTTTGTCGGTAGAGACTCTTCGTCGGTGTCGATAGAATCGTACTGATTTTTATCTTTTAAAGTCTTAGGTGCGCTCTTAGTAGACTTAATTTTATTCTGCGGTTTTCTGCCAACTTTTTTCCTCGGTGGATAGAGAACTCTGTCGGTGGCGTATAACATCCTATCTAGAGCGGCTATATCTAACTTGTGGTCGTTCTTTTTCGCCTTCTCGTACTTCGTTTCCTGTTTGAGGGGGACGGGGGAGGGTGCTTCAGTCTTGATTTGTTTGATTTGGTTCTCTATTCTCTTGTTGCTGTAGTCATTGTCGCTGGAGTCGGACCGTAGTGCTCTTCTGCTTTTAGACTTGGCGCGTGCGCTGCGCCTCTCTCTAGTGTTGTTCTCCTTGTGCGCGGGTTTGTTCACGATCTTCTGGTGGTGTCGTCGTGGAGGGGAGTGCGAGGGGGAGTTGTGGTTGGATAGAATACCGGAATCCGGCGACACGTTGGGCGGGTCGTTGCCGTTGTGGAAGTCGTTGATCACGTTGACGACCGGCTTCTCCACCTTACGAGACTCCAGCATTTTATTACCGTCGGGAACTTTTCTCGGCCGCCCTCTCTTCCTTCTCGACTCGACCACGACGTTTTTGACGTCCTCCTGAGATTCGACGGAGTGCATGCTGACCGTATCAAATTTCTGTGCGTCGATACTCATAGAGCCCATGTCGGTGTTGACCGTTAGAGGCGAATTTTTCAGCATATCACTAGCGCTACCTAAATCTGAGGCACCCGGAGCGATATCCAAATTCATGAAGTCGTTGTTATCTACACAATCTTCGAGACTAGGCGGGTTGGGTATCGCGATGCC
The DNA here is from genome assembly GCA_029255725.1 of Scrobipalpa atriplicella. NCBI lineage: Eukaryota > Metazoa > Arthropoda > Insecta > Lepidoptera > Gelechiidae > Scrobipalpa > Scrobipalpa atriplicella. Next base: position 38,110 of record JARACY010002862.1, read on the forward strand.
CACGGACTCACTGGTGATCTCCTCTAAATCTTTGTTTATTTGAGTCAGCTCTTCGGTCTGCTGCGGGCTGAGGTGCTGTGACTCTGTGAGGAAGTTTGGCGCGATGGGCGTTATCTCCGGCAATGTATTGATTTGATTGAGAACGCAGTCGCTGATCCCGACGCCTTCGATAGTGTTGTTGAGTCCCACTAGTGATGTTCCCGGTAAGGGCGCGGTGCTGCTGAGCAGCTGTGTCTGTGCTACGAACTGTTGTAGTAGGCTGGAGGCGTAGTGCGTGGTGTTGTGATGGGTGTTCCCCGGGTTGGAG